>CAIGRF010272183.1:0-12678 GCA_903798235.1 Fraxinus ornus
CCGCTCACGGAGGTTGCGCCCTCCGCACGCGGAGGCTTGCTCCGCGTGCGGAGGCTTTGGGCTCCGCGTGGCCTCTACGAGCGGAGGCGTGGCTCTCTTTCTCCGGTTACATGCTTGAATTAATTAGTTCTCGTTTATTTAAATTAATTTAGTTTAGATACTATTAAATTCAAATAATTTAAGTATGTAATTTCATTAATGTTGATCTATCAAATTTAAAAATTGCACAACATATTTAAAATTATTAAATAAGTTTATGAATTCATTTTTTTCAAATGCTCCGCTGTGCGGAGCAATTGCCTCCGTATCGTGTCCACTCGCGGAGGTGCTCAAATTTTTTTTTTTTTTTTAACAATTCATTTTGTTTTTTGTTTTTTTTTTTGTTTTTTTGGCTAACAATAATCTACAACAAAATTATTTAACATTTCCAATTTAAAAAATACTTTCGTTAATTCCATGGATTTAACCTAATATGCTTTCAAAGCAATCCATGCATTTAACCTATGCAAAGCAGAGTATACTTACACAGAAATCTTTAAACATGAGAACATATTTAAATGCTAAACATGCAAAACTAATAATAATTTTTTTTTTTTACATAACCACTTACCGTGAAAATCGTGAAAGTAATAAAGGTAAGAAAACCTAAGGTTAGGTTTCTCTGCTGCAAACCAATTTTATAAAATTTCTTATACAGAGGAAGATAATGGAACGGAATAAATATTTTCAAAATTTCTTATATTTGTAGAAATAGAATGTAGAGAGGAATTTCTTTATATTTGTAGAATAGAAAGTAGAGAGATGATGAATGAAAATACTAATTGTTGAATCACCTAAATATAGTCAGTTGAGGACGATGATGAATGAAATAATTTTTTTTTTCATACAACCGCCGTTCACCACAAAGAATAAAAAAAATACACATCACCTTCCAGCAAAATACTTTTCGGCGCCTACATTTTTTCACTTCCAACTTTTTTTTTTCCCCAGCACCGCCTACTTTTTTTTATGGAAGAAGATTACTGATGAATAGAAAGGAATAGAAGAGGGATTTCTTATCAAGATGGAGGATAAATTGGGAAAAGAAAATACGTTCTAAATGAACAGCAGACGGAGAATTGCCTCTTTTAATAGAAGATGGATTTGGTACCGCTGTTGTAATTAACCCTAAAAAAAAATGTGTTGGAAAGTATTTAGTCATTTTGGAATAAAAGAATTCTTTTTTGGCAGTTTTACCCTTTCAATCCGACGAGATGAACATGTTGCATGACATTTTACGTCTAAATAAACGTATCATGTGAGATTTCACGCTTACAATGTTAAAAGAACGAGAATATAGTTGCCGCAGTTTTTTCATTGAGTTCATTGGTCTGTATGTAATTTTTGTTGACTTAAAAAAATAGACCTATGGAGGCTAGACCTTTGAATTAGTCTATATTTATCAATTAAAAATACTTTTTTTATGGAAAATTTTGAAATTTGTTGAATATGTTTCACCAATTTACTTGTGTACTTGATTGTACTTCAATTATTAGACTGATAATGCAACAATTAATTAAGATTTTGCAGTTCTTTAGACTAGCTCCTTAAATCTCTTTTCGCCCTTGTTTGGGTTCCATTATTTCACATTCTAATGACAAGAATAATAATTTTTTGGAGAACGTGTAATTGAAAAATAAAGAATTTTTTTCATGTTTATATGTAATATTATTTTATTAAAAAATGTGTGATTGATAAGAAGAGAGAAAAATAAATTTTAATTTAATTGAGGGCAAACAGAGACAGATTGTGTTTGAGCCACATTATTTTAAAAGAATGTATTGATGGAGAATGTGTAGTTGAAGAAAAAAAGAAAAAATATTGATGTGATGAAAAATATTATTTTATTGAAAAATGTGTGGTTGAAAATAAGTAAAATAATTAGAATGAAAATTTTAATCTAACTTAAACAGGGGCTTAATATTAGACTAATATGCACGTGGTGCGATTACATGGAAGATTTATTATATCATGACTATTCGAAAGACAATTTTTATCAATTTCGATGACGATGAACGATATAGCGAGAAAATTTGGAACTAAATTTGAAGTTCAATGACTTAGTTACAGACTAGCCTGTTTGGTACGGCTTAAAATCCAATTAAAATTGAAAATATGGCCGTTATTGGGTCCCACCCATCTAATAAAAGTCAACAATAACAGCTATATTTTCAATTTTAATCTGATTTTAATCTCTACCAAACACCCTCTAAGTTTTTAGACGTGTGGTATTACACATTCTGTCGACGATATTTCCCTCGGTGATAAACTTTTCATTAATATTGTTCTCAATGTATATTTGACCTTCAATAACATGGCATGGTCGTCACATATAGAGCCTGTTTGGTACGGCTTAAAATCCAATTAAAATTGAAAATATGGCCGTTATTGGGTCCCACCCGTCTAATAAAAGTCAACAATAACAGCTATATTTTCAATTTTAATCTGATTTTAATCTCTATTAAACACCCTCTAAATTTTAGTGATTTATAATTGATACTTCGATTTATGAGCATCATACTATCATAATCTTAACAAAACAAGATATGATTCACATCTTCTACGTCAAATTGTTATATGATTGTCGGAGTACTTTGGTATTGGCAAACACGATAGGTCAAGAATTGATTGATAGGATCAAATTATTCTAGAAATTAATGGATGCGTGTGTTTCTTTTTTGTGTGTGGGTCAACCTCCAACTTCTAGCACAAAAAATAAATAAGTGTCCAAAGAGTATGGTCCTTTCTCAGTTGATCACTTCCCATAGTTGGCCCATTACTGGCGCAGTTGATATTTGGTGTAAAATCGTGCTTATGAAATCTCAAGAAGAATATAAGATATTTGAATTCCTTAAAAGAGGAAATTTTATATTAGTATGGCAATATTTGGCCCTACCAAGTTCCCTTTTGTATTTTTTAGCGATTTCGTGTTCTGGTCTGTCCACTAATAAATACGTGATCCATTATTAAATTAACTACATATATTGTATTTTTTTATATAGCTGGTCATTGAAGTAGAAACACTAGATCACGATCTTCATGCACTTGGTTACTCAACTAGAAACGTATAACTTATTCTTTTTCAACGCAACCCCTTCGATTGATTATTGTAATAGAATTGCATATAACTCTTGTCCTTATCACGTGATTGATTAATGAAGTCATAATCCTCAAAAGTTCTTAATTTTATATTTATTAATTTCTTGTCTTATAATTTCTATTGATTACTCGTACAGAATATCTTGATCAAACCTTGTGGCCAAGTAGTACTCGACGTGCCTCCTTTGCGGGGGTGATTGAGGTTGAACAATGTGCATTAACATCTGACCTCGGGAATTCGACTAAAATTTACTATTTATCTATGAAGGTGGTCGATCTTGAGAGACTTTCACTGATAGGATCAATTTATTCTAGAAATTAATGGATGCGAACTTTTGTGTGTGAGGGTCAACCTCTAACTTCTAGCACAAAAAAGAAGTGTCCAAAGAGTATGGTCCTTTCTCAGTTGATCACTTCCCATAGTTGGCCCATTACTGGTGCAGTTGATATTTGGTGTAAAATCGTGCTTATGAAATCTCAAGAAGAATATAAGATTTGAATTCCTTTTGAGGAAATTTTATATTAGTATGGCAATATTTGGCCCTACCAAGTACCAACTTCCCTTTTTGTATTTTTTTTAGTGATTTCGTGTTCCGGTCTATCCACTAATAAATACGTGATACATTATTAAATTAACTACATTTTTTGTATTTTTTATATAGTTGATCATTGAAGTAGAAACCACCAGATCACGACCTTCATGCAATTGGTTACTCAACTATAAACGTATAACTTATTCTTTTTCAACACGACCCCTTCGATTGATTATTGTAATAGAATTGCATATGACTCTTGTCCTTATCACGTGATTGATTAATGAAATCATAATCCTCAAAAGTTCTTAATTTTAGATTTATTAATTCATTGTCTTATAATTTCTACTAATTACTCATACAGAAGATCTTGATCAGACCTTGTGGCCAAGTAGTACTCGACGTGCCCCCTTTGCGGGGGTGATCGAGGTTGAACAATGTGCATAAATATCAAGGGTGACCAAGAGTGATTGGACCTCGGGAATTCGACTAAGATTTACTATTTATTTATGAAGGTGGTCGATTTTGAGAGATTTTCTTGACCAGTGAAACTTTTTTTTTTTTTTTTTGGTTATAACTTTCTCTTTTGGTTGGTTTTAGAAACTATTGAAAACATGTAGATTTGATTATAATGAATAAAATTGCAAAAGAATATTATTGGAAGGCTAAAAACTGATTTCTTGCTTAAATTGGACATGAGATATATTGCTCACCAAATAAATGAAAACTATAATATCGATTATCAATAGACAACATATCTCCTCCTGCCACTGTGGGCCCTGCGAATAGAATAAAATCCATGCACCAAAAGTCCAATTGCTGCACCTTGTTGGGTCATCCACGTATTGTATACGGTTGTACTTTTAATAAATAGACAAAAATACCCCCAGTGGCATTGTAGTAAATAGTTTGAAGTGACGTCTGGCCAATAAAAATGCCACAACACAACGCAAAAAAGTATTCCATTTGTTGACAAATTGTTGCTAGTTGGAGCCGGCATTAGTCTCCACCTCCCTCACCAAATTCGTACTCTCAACTCCCACTGTCACGAGGCTATGCTTGATAGCATCCATTTTTTAAAAAAGTTGGAAAGTTTTTTCCATTTTTCATTTTTTACATTGTTTGATAGCATATATTTTCTAAGCAAAATTTTTTCCACCCACCTCCACGCGCCTATTTTCCTTGGATTGTTGGAAAATATTTTCCTTTTGTTTTTGTGGGAAAAGACTTTTCAGGTTTTTTTTTTTTGGCAATGGGAAAAAATTCTAGACACAATGATAAAAAAAAAAAATTCATTTTTATTGACAATTTTCATGCAAAACAAAGCCAAACGAATGGTATTCAGTATGATAATTTTTTTTTCAATTTTTTTTGGCAAATGAAATAGATTCTAGACCCAATGGTAGAAAAAATTATCACTTTAATGAACAATTTTCATAAAAAAGAAGTCAAACGGACACCAAACTTTCAACATTTTTAGGTGGAAAATTATATCAATCAAACACAATTAATTACAATTCACAGTAAAATAATTCCTAAACAATTCAATTCCTTGTAAAACATTTTATTTTTACCTATTTTTCACATTTGCAATCAAACGGACTCTAAGTGAAATTTTAAATTCATCATTAAATTTATTTTTGTGACATCTTTAATAGTTAAATTAAATAATATTATGTATTGTTACATCATTTTAATAAATCTTAACATCGATTGAAGATCATTTTTTTTTTCATACTTAGAACTAACAACGAAAATATATGGGATCAGAGCGCTCCTCTCCATCCCATGCATGGAAATCTTTTGGAGGCGAGACGTATTATATACAATTCGAGAAAAGGACCATGTTAAAGTATTGATGATTTTTAAGATAAAAAGATCTCGTTTTTTACTACAAAAATATCAAATAATTTAGTTAATTCTTACTTATTTTACATTCTGTAAAAATGTTACGTCCTCGACAGGAAGGGATCAATCGATTTAATAATCATTAGTCCTTGTGAATGTTTTAACGGCTACAAAAAATGATCATCAAAATATTTAAGGATCAATTTGAAAATTTGGTTGAAGTTGAGTGATGATGAGTGAAATTAGGTCATAAGGTATCAATTGGGCCGTTCTTATCAGGGTAAGGTTTGGTACTATGAGTATCGAAAGGGCACTGAATAAGTACGGCCTTACCTCCAAAAAATTCAGTCCAAATGTGGGGGGGTGGTGGGACCTACCGTGTCTAAAATAATTAATGTGTGGACGTAAACAGCTGTCCCCACAAACTTTAGGTGCCAAAAAGTATTTAATAAGTTTTCAAAATGTTCGTACTTTCCGCACAAGAATTGTGTGTGATACGTCCTTCCTCAAATAACTTCTCCACCGAATAAACCTGGTCCACTTATTCTTTCTTTTTTCCAATACTACCCTCGTCAACTACTTTTATTTACAACTGTCCGTTTATGTCCTTTACCGTACGGCAGCTACCAATCTCCTCTAAATGACCAAAATACCCATATTAATTGTTTGTTGATGACATATTAAAAGGAATTTTTTTTTTCCATCTAATTATTACGAAATAAAATTGTCATCTTATCTCGAACTTATTCGAGGTTACATGTTTTTCTTTTAAATATTCATAAAATTTTTAATGAGGAGCATGGACGGACTAGAACTCGATAACAAGGTGGGTTAAATATGAGCTCTTTACTGTGCGATAATACTTTTTTTTAGTAAATTTTATGAAGTAAAAAAAAAAAAAAAGGGCCAATTTTATTTAGTAAAAGAGGATAAAAAATTCATTTACACTTTGGACTAAGCTATAGCCAAATTTCCGGACCGGACATGAAGGCATGGTGGGGAGCTTATATAATTCATGACTCTCGAACCAAAGAGATGCACAAAAAATTAAAAGATTATCCTCACACGAGAAAAATAAATAATAATGTTGGAGATATTGTTCGTGTTTTCAAATATCACTTAAAACTTTTGATGAATTTGTAAATTTTTTTTTTGAATTTTAATAATATTTTACTATTAAACTTGAAATTTTATGAAGTATTCAATTTAATCCAAAATTAATTGGGAAACATATAATTTTGCAATCAACATTTTAAAGCATTCAAAAGAATTATCAATGCCAATTTGTTGACTTGCAATAATTTGGTTGATAAGGGGCAATTATGTCCTTCGATAAATAGTTGATATCATCCATAGTTTTTTTTTTTTTTTGTCACATATTTATCATGGATCTTCTGTTTATATGCAGATTTAGCCTATGATAAAAATTTATGTTCAAAATATTTGTTTAAGTGTGTATATAATTAGTGGAAATGGAATCATGCCAAAAAGATCAATATTGTAATTTCACACATACAATCTTCTACCTTAGACAATACTCTCTCAGTTCTAATTTTCTCAGCTGCTCAAATCCATTCCAGTCTTTTCTGTTAACGGTTAATCCTCCAACATATATATAGTATTAAATACAGTATTCATCTTTTTCTTTAGTAAGCTTATGAGTTATACCCACAAACTATTGAGTCTTTTTTTCATTATTTGAAGCTATAAAGATCCAGTCCATAGCTTCAAAATCCCATAAAGTTTGAGTCTTTATGGCAATGAAGAAGAAAAAATCAATCCCTGAACCCAGTTTCAATCGCTTTGATCTTCTATCTGATGAGATAGTTTTCTTGATTATTGATTTTCTCAATGATGACCCACTTGATAAAAAATCATTTTCTCTTGTTTGCAGATCATTCTATTCTATTGAATCTCGCCATAGGAAGACCTTGAAACCCCTTCGTTCAGAACACTTGACAAAAATTTTGATTCGATACCCTTTTATTTCACATCTTGATCTCTCATTATGCCCAAGAATTACAGACAGTTCTCTAGGTGTAATATCGGGTTATTGTAAGGAAATGTTGAGCTCAATTAATCTTTCAAGGTCCAAGTTTTTTTCCCATGTTGGGTTATCAAATTTGTTCGTGAATTGTAGGAATTTGGTAGAAATTGATTTGTCTAATGCCACGGATTTGAAGGATTTGGCTGCGGCCTCAATAGCCGAGGCCAAGAACTTGGAGAAATTGTGGTTGGTTAGGTGCAAATCTATTACTGATATAGGGATAGGGTGTATTGCTGTGGGCTGTGGGAAGCTAAAATTGCTTAGCTTGAAATGGTGTTTTGGTGTTGGTGATTTGGGGGTGGGATTAATTGCTGTCAAGTGTAAGGAAATTCGCAGTTTGGATCTATCTTACTTGCCGGTAATCCTGCTGTTCTGCGGCATTATGATTTTGATATTTCTTCGTTTAATTCAGAATTTATAGGTTTTTTAGTGTTAGCATATCGATTAGTGTATGATAATTTTAAGGATCCTATATATTTTCTCCCTAGTGAGGTTTAATTGTTGTTTCTTCTTAACATAGCTAATAATCGAATGTGTCTTATATTTAATGATGACTTTTGTTATGTTAGTTACTTTTGTTTGTTCTAGGTAAATGTACTAAATGGTTGTAATTCTTCGTGTTTCTATTAGAATCATCTATATTATTAGTTTCACTATGTTACTTTTTGAAGCTATACTTATTGAGTCCTAAGGTTCTGGCTTTGTGTATTTCTTGGGTTTACGACTGATAGCTATGATATTGCGTTTCAGGATTAGATATTACCTGTTTAAGAACCTCCAGGTCGCTTTTATTTTTAATATACACGATTTGTTAAGTTATTCATGTGGAAACTTTTAAAGTGAGGTATTAGAAGATATTGTCTTAGTTGTTATGAAGATATACATGGCTTACTCTTATTGGGGGGGATACAAAAAATCTCTCTCGCATTTATTTTATTTTTAAAATAAATGAAATTTCGTGTGTTTGTGCATGCGGTCAATAGCTGACAGATCTGATGTGGGATCGATGTCGTCAAATTTATGCCATTACTTTATAATTTGTTTATATCATTAAAATAGTATTCATAGGAGTTATGAACATTTTAATTATTTTTTTATTGTTTTGCGTCCTTGTATGCATTTGAAATGGTTTGTCAATGTTTAGATCTGTATCACGAATGCAAAAGATGTGTGTTTTATTCTGTCTTTTCAGATTTGATGTTCTATTGTTTTCTTGTTACAACATCTAGTTATTATGGCATTATGATTCTTCATTATGCTCATGATTACGTTTTGTTGTCATTTCTTCATTTTTTTTTCAAAGAAAGCATTTCTCGAAAACCAACTAAACAGATTTTCATATAATTTACTTAAGAATAATTTGTGTTTTTGATATACAGTTAATGATAGATTGAGATTTGTTGAAAGCATCGTCTGATTCAAAACTCTTTTACAATGAATTTACGATACATCTGATATGAAGTTATATTTCAATCACATATTACATATCATGGAGTATGAACTTGATAACATTTCTGTTTCTGTAATTTTCCTTGTCTAGATCACAAATAAATGCTTATTGCAAGTCCTAGAGTTGCAACACCTTGAAGATTTGGTTCTACAAGGATGTTTCGGTATTGATGATGACAGCCTTACAGCACTCAAACAAGGATGCACATCGTTGGAGGTATTCATTTTGGGAGCATCTACAAAACTGTGTCTGGGCATATTTTGTTTCCTTACACTAATAACGAAGATCAGTAGATTTATGTCCTCTCCACGTTCCTGTCCATGAATTAATTCACTTCTGAAGGATAACAAAAACAATGTTCATTCCGAATTTTCATACTCAGGAGGTCTTAATCTCTCGATATTCTTGCAACATCTGTTTATATGATTACGATATTAACTAATGAACTTATTGTGTCTTTGGCAGACACTTGATATGTCGAGCTGTCAGAATATCAGTCACATTGGTTTGTCTTCTCTGACAAGTGCTGCTGGATGCTTGCAGCAACTTAGCCTATCTTATGGTTCTCGGGTGAGACTTTGGATAGTTTTACCTCTTCTTCTGCCCTAACATGTATTATTTTAGCTCATCGTCTACTGCATTTCAGGTGGATCTTGCTCTTGGTGATAGTTTGCAAAAACTTTCCATGCTGCAATCCATAAAATTAGATGGTTGTGAGGTTACATCTTCAGGACTCAAAGCCATTGGAAACTGGTGTGTATCACTCACGGAACTGAGCTTAAGTAAATGTTCGGGAGTGACAGACGAAGGACTCTCCTCTCTTGTAACGAAATGTGTAGACTTGAGGAAACTAGACGTCACCTGCTGCCGTACAATAACTTATGCTTCAGTTGCCCACATAACGAACTCTTGTACCTCCCTCACTTCCCTCAGGATGGAATCTTGCACTATGGTTTCATCCGAAGCGTTTGTTTTGATTGGAAAGTGTTGCCAGTTTCTTAAGGAGCTCGACCTTACGGAGAACAATATTGATGATGAAGGTAACTTCTTTACCCAATAAAGTGCACTATATTGTAAAGAAGTCGACATGAATTTTGGTATTTACGAGATTTCTTTATTTGTATGCTTTGCAGGCCTAAAATCCATCTCGAGGTGCTCCCGACTTGCAAGCTTAAAGTTGGGGATTTGCCCAAACATAACTGACAGGGGGCTTATCCATATTGGCATTTGCTGTTCGAAACTTAAAGAATTAGATTTGTACAGGTTTGTACATAGTTGAAGAAGGTAGTGGTTAACCAATCTTAATAATTTTGTTCTTGTCTAATTACAAGTTTGTGCTCATTTCAGATCTGCTGGAATTACTGATTCGAGTATCTTGGCAATTGCTCGTGGTTGCACTGTCATTGAAACAATCAACATAGCTTATTGTAAAAATATTACTGATCGTTCTTTGGTGTCATTATCAAAGTGTTCGAAGTTGAACACTCTAGAAAGCAGAGGATGCCCTCTTATTACATCTTTCGGTTTAACAGCTGTTGCTATGGGATGCAAGCAACTAACGAAATTAGATATAAAAAAGTGTCAACACATTGATGATACCGGAATGATTCCTCTTGCTCACCTTTCTCATAACCTCAGACAGGTTTTTAAATTCTGTCAATTATCTCCTTGATTAAACATCATTGGCTGCCATGAAATATTATGTAGTAACTATTGTTCATCTCTTACGGTGCAGATAAATTTGTCGTATACCTCGGTCACAGATGTAGGCCTATTATCCCTTGCAAGTGTAAGCTGTCTACAGAGTATGACAGTCCTCCACCTCGAGGGTTTGACTCCCAGTGGACTAGCGGCTGCACTATTGGCATGTGGAGGACTAACAAAAGTGAAGCTTCAATCATCATTCAGATCGTTGTTACCACCACCTATTATCGAACATTTGGAATCCCGCGGCTGTGTTTTCCAATTTAGAGATAAAGTATTCCAGGTATCTTTAAATACGATTGATGGTTCAACTTAGTCACGTTTCGGTTGTTTATCCCATAGTTAAGAATTCTGAATGATGATGATAATCACATAAATTGGACGTCCAAGAAGCACACACTAATACGGGTGGGAACAAAATGATGGAACTTAGTATTACTTTTTTGTGATTGACAGACCGACTTAGATCCCAAATCTTGGAAACTACAGTTAACCGAGGAGGAATGAAGCAATTTCATGACATGTTTTGATCTTTGGAGTATCAAGGATTTGCTTGTCCATCAACTTGTGTTTACGATGTACTGACTCTCTCTTAAAAGAGGTAGTACTACTCAATAGTTGGGTACATGGGAACGAGTTCGTGAACACTTCAGAGTTGGGGACTCGGAAACAAGTTCGTGTATTTCATTGGCAGTGTATAAAATGCTAGTGGAACTTGTAAGGAGGTATGTAAGTTGAGAGTTTGAGAGGCTGCTTGTTGAGTTTGTTATTCGAGTTTTTGTACGCAGAAGAATTTACCTGCTTATAAATATGATTTTCCCCAGTGATCTTTGAAGGTTGAATTGCCATCACCGAGCATTTTTTTCATTATATTGGTCTTTCTTTCCAAGAAGATTGCATTTCTTATGTTGTTTTTGTGCAAAAAGAGCAAGGGATAATCTCGAGTTGCACTACAAACTCTTTCCTCTATTCTCGACTGATGTGTTTTCTCAACATTTTATTGGCCCTTGTATGAGGTGCTAATCCTATTGATTGTAGCTTTCGCCATCTTTGCTTTAAGAACTATTGCCTTCTATTTACACGGTTCTCCATCAACCATCGGCTCGGTTGAGGGCTTTTTCATATCGTCACCAACCTCAAGACAATATTATTGTTGAGATTCTATGCCTATTCTCATAACGGAGCGTTAGATTACACACTGGAAACCGATGCTCAAGTTAGACATGGATGGTAGAATGAATAGTAGAAATAAATTGGATAAGTTGTTGTATGCGTCCTAAAGAGAGATTTGGGAAAAAAAATGATGTTTTGAATAGTGATTGTTTTGAAGAACATGTGGTTAAAAAGTATGAAAAGTTCTAGATTTGAGTGCAGAATATTTTATTAGGTAAATGTGTGATTGAAAATGAGTTTAAAAAAAAAAAAAAATTAATTTAAAGAGTATCAAACAAAAGGCTAAACATTGCTTGTCCTTTCCTCTTTGTCATCTTATAAAGTCATACCATAATAACATAGGATAGCCTAACATCTAACTTAAGTGATTTGAGGTTAAACTATTACGCATGAAATTAGGTCGTCACTTTATTATTTTTAAAATAGGTACCGTTACCTTGAATTTGTTTAATCTTGCAATAATATAAGATAACGTAGTAGAAACTAATGACAAAAATTGGGAAAACTTTCAACTACACATGGATTGTGACCTAAGCATAGTGAAAAAGTCAAGAAAACAACATCAAATCATATTAAAAACAAATAACTCTAAGGTTGTTTCCTAGAAAGGCTCAAAATGCTTGAATATTATACATTGAAGACTCCATGTGACCAAATTAGCCCTTGTTTGAAACCCATTTTGAGTAGAAAAGAATTTTTGGAATAGTGATTGATGTAAGAATGTGTGGTGAAAAAGTGATGAAAAGTTATTGATTTGTGTATAATATTATTTTATTAGGAGAATG
>CAIGRF010272194.1:11483-25277 GCA_903798235.1 Fraxinus ornus
AGGCCCCCCCCCCCTCCCCTCCGCCCCTGATTGGCAAGTGAAACTCTGGCAGCAGGCCCTAGCATTACGATAACTTTTTATAAGACCTCAAAACTTACAAAAGCATGTGATTGCTGGATTTTGCATGTGACGAGGCTCTATTTATATCACCCAAATCTTAACGACGGTTCATTCATTTTCCATCACTTCTTGTTCATCCCCAAGGTCACTACTACCCTTTTCTATTACGCTCCGAAAGTGTCCTATCGTTGTCCTTCCTTTTGCCACTCTATATAAAATTGGAAAAGGCAAAAAAAGACTGGTACGTGTTAACGAAAAATGTGGTCTTTTTTTATCCACTCAGTTTTTGCTACTTTGCACCGCACAACTTCAGCCTGCACGTCTCTTCTCTCCCAGAAGAGGATAGCTTCTTGATTCAATACTCCGTTTACGTTCTTTTGAAGTTCGTCCATTGATTTTTTTTTTTCTGTCAAAGGTTCGGACTTTATTACTTATAGTGAGTTTTTACGAGGTGGGCATGAGAAAAGTGAAATATTAACCAAGTTTTGGAGGTGGGTTTTTGATTTGAGGGAAAATCTTGGTGACTGCAATTTGATAGGATGATGTCAATGACATGCCATAATCTTGAGTTTGCAAGAAAAGGGCTTGAATTTTTAGCTTATGGGTCCTCTTCCAATGCCTCTCTTGAGCGAGTCTCTGTAAAAGATTGTGCAAAGGGTATGCTTAGGACTGTCAATGGAGGCTACAAGGGTCGGAAATTGTGGTGTTGCCGGCGCGACATTGGTCCGTGCCGCGTGTTTTCGACAAATACTCCTGAAATTTTGCTCAATGGTACTTCTTTCTTTGATTAGCTCAACATGTTATTCTTAACTGAATTTGTTCAATTACTTGGATTAACATTTCAAAGCTTGAATCTTGGATGTTGTAATAGTTTTGATGCCATTTTAGGGGTTGCAGCCGGTCCTCCACCGGTTCTGGATTTGAATCACGAGTCGAGAAAGCCGCCTTCACTGAATAATTTGCTTGAAGTAGTTGCTGAAGACCTCCAAACACTGAATAAAAATCTTCAGTCAGTGAGTTTCTTGAACACCTTGTTCTGTACTTTTGCCTATCTAGATATTAGCATGAGTAAATTGTTATTGCTGTTTGTTCTTTTCTTGAGAGTGGAGAGGGGGGAAAATATTGATGCATAGGCTAATGTTAAATTTTACTGCAAAGAAAGGGACTGTATATCTTTTTAGATGACATGGAATTGGGGCATTGGAATCGGAATTCCTGCTCCAAGAGAGCATATTCATAATTCTTATCCTGAGGCTTCAATTCCGTGATACCAGATATCTTGATAGTGTTTACTAAGTTCAATCATCTACTATAAGAATGCTTCCAGGATAATCATTTGTGATGATGCATTCAACATGTGGTCAATGACTGTGTTGGCTGATGGTGGCATATTGTACTTTGTAGCGAACTAGTGCTATGTTGGCAACACGGCTTTCTTGCAGCTGCGTTAGTAAGGAAACTTAGATTATAGACCGTACCATATTATAAGAATCAAGTTCTGATTTCTTATTCAGTTGAAAATCTTAGTGCAAAAATAAATGTAAAATCAACTTCCACACAACTTTTTCTTTAGGTACTACGGTTGCAAGACAATTTCCATGTAGATAATGCTAAAATATCATGAAAGCGGCGTGAAAGTGACTCTTTGAGAGATTTCGATATCGTCGTCACTTATTTTGTTCCGCATGATATAATTTGTCGATAGAACCATTTTGATGTATGTCAATCAACCAAATTTTGCAGTAGTTTGCTCTGTGTTTAGTCTGGAGAAAATTCTTTCTTATTATGGTTTCTCATTCTTGATTTGTATTTTTAATTTCCCTAATATTCTTTATTCTTCGATTTTGGGTCTTCCCTTCCCTGAATTTTTGTAATTTCCTACCTATTCGTTGACGTAAAAGGATAAGGGATAGCCTCATATTCTTATTTATTCAGTTCATATAGTATGTGATAGTAATAAGTGCTGATATTCTGTTATCTACGCAATTTTGATCTGACAAATTGTGCATCTGAATATATTCGAGTTTTCGGTACAGAATTTCCACTTTGATTTATACTTTTGATGTTCTGTATCTGACAAGAAAACTATTAGATTGTTGGTGCAGAAAATCCTGTTCTGATGTCTGCAGCAGAGCAAATCTTTGGAGCTGGTGGCAAGAGGATGAGACCTGCTTTAGTTTTCTTAGTGTCTAGAGCAACCGCAGAGATCGTTGGCTTGAAGTAAGTATACTATCTGATCTTCCGTTTGCAATTTTGCAATATTCTCTATTCAAATTAAGTCACTTATATTTGTAGAGTCCTTTAATGGTTCAGGGAGCTCACGAAAGAACATAGACGTTTAGCTGAGATTATTGAGATGATCCACACTGCGAGTTTGATACACGATGATGTATTAGATGAAAGTGACATGCGGAGAGGCAAGGAAACTGTCCATCAATTATATGGCACGAGAGTGGCTGTGCTGGCTGGGGATTTTATGTTCGCTCAGTCATCGTGGTACCTAGCCAATCTTGAAAATCTTGAAGTCATAAAGCTTATCAGCCAGGTAAACTGGTCTCCATATGAAAATTTTTCACCCTCAAAAGTTGGGATCTCGCGCTTATATCATTGACTCGATCCAATATAAAAATAAAAATAAAAATGACGAGAAAGAAAAGTCAACGTATTCCAAAAAATGTCCATGTAAGAAATTAAAATTTTCTTTTTTAACATTGGAAAGCAAGCTAAACGATTTCAAGTCTCGTCTAACTATGTAGTTGGTGTTGCAGGTCATCAAAGACTTTGCAAGTGGTGAAATAAAGCAGGCATCTAGTTTGTTCGACTGTGATGTTCAATTGGACGAGTATTTGCTCAAGAGTTACTACAAAACAGCTTCTTTGATTGCTGCAAGCACAAAAGGAGCCGCCATTTTCAGTGGCATCGACAGTGAGATTAGCGAGCAAATGTATCAGTACGGTAAGAACTTTGGTCTATCCTTCCAAGTTGTTGACGACATACTGGATTTTACTCAATCCGCAGAAGATCTGGGGAAACCTTCCGCGAGTGACCTGGCAAGAGGAAATTTGACTGCACCGGTGATATTTGCTCTGGAGAAAGAGACTAAACTGAGGGATATAATTGAATCTGAATTTTGTGAGTCTGGTTCTCTCGAGGAGGCCATTGATATTATTAAGAGCTGTGGAGGCATTGACAAGGCACGCGAGTTGGCAAAATCGAAAGCTGATTTAGCCCTTGAGAATCTTCAGTGCCTACCCTCGGGTTCTTTCCGATTCAGTCTTGAAGAAATGGTGAAGAATAGCTTAGAAAGAATTAAATAAAATGATAATCAATTCAATACAGATGGTTCCTCACTGAAAGTGCAATAGCTGATGGTGTATATTTATAGAGGCTGTAGTTCTTACGACCTTGTATTGTTATTATGGCTAGTTCTGGACAATTGCTCATAGGAAAATAGTGAAATTTAATATTGTTATACACTTGTTTGGCCCCCATTTTCAAAACTTATTTTTCTTCGAACTCATTTTTAACCAGACATTTCATGAGACTCACAACATTTCATTATATTTTATCAAAATCTACTAAAATTTAATTTTAGCTAAACTAAAAATGGGATCAAAAGTCCATGATGAACAAAACTGTAGGGCAATGTCATTCACTGGTGTATTTTTTTCCAACAAAAGGTACCATTTTATTTAGAGAGTTAATAATAAAAGACGGGGTTATACGATCCATATAAAAAAAATTGACGTGCGAAGTACGCGAGCTATAGCATTTGCTTCACATCGAACGAATATACATTTTAAACTAACTCTCTGATTTGCAATCACATCAAACGAATATACATTTTAAACCGACCCTTTGGTTAATTGCAAATCGAAGTCCTTAAGGAATGCCATACATTCGCCAAAGAAAGGAGGAATATTCACTATACAACTTTACTAAAAGACGATAATTAACACTTTGGAGAAGAGATGGCAAAATACCCCTCGATCATCCTTCCCAAACTCTTTATTTTCATTGCTTGCGTTTCGATCAGAGTGTCCTACTGTTATAAACATTCGATCGAAAGATGATATTCTTTCGTGTCAACCTTTTTTTTCACTCGTGTTTTGACTCGGGTGTCCTACTGCTATAGCCTATAAGGATTCGACCCGGTCCTACTGCTATGAAGGTTCTGCCCATATTCTTTTGAGTTAGCTTTCCTTATGGCTCGTAGAGTGTCTTACTGTTACATGGTTACGTCTCAAAGCCCATATTCTTTTATCTCAGACTTCCTTACCGTAGGAAAAATGGAGTATTTTAATCCCTTTCTGTCTCGACTCTTGAAAATCAGTACTAATTAGGGTATAAAGGTCCAACTATGTGAACCTATTCCTCGTCCATTCAATTCTTAAGTTGCGGTTTTTTCCCAAAGAAAAAAGAAGAAAAAAAATAAAAACTTCACCTCCAAGAATATACTACTGCTATGGAGGGGACGAGAGCATGATAGCAGAGCAAGAATCAAGACAAAGAGAGATAGAAAGGGAATTATTTGAATCTGGGCTCAAGAATTGGACTCAAATATGAGAGCACAATTGTTCCAATTCATGCAAAGATGGAAATCAACAGCCAAAGAAGCCATGGATCACACCCTCCTTTTCTCCAAATTCCTTTGCCTCTTACACGTTACCAACAATTATCTTTGCTCCCCTACTCTGGTACGGATTCATTGTTGCCGCCTTAAATTAGTTACATTATAGTGTAATCGATTTATTTGCATTTTTGTCTTTCTGAAGGTGTATGGACCGAGCATGCTACCGACATTGAATTTAACTGGCGACGTGTTGTTGGCGGAGAAGATGTCGCATTTGCTGGGTATCGTGGGGCCGGGCGACGTTGTTTTAGTGCGGTCGCCAGAGAACCCTAGGAAAACAATTACGAAGCGCATTGTGGGCATGGAGGGTGATAGGGTCACCTTCTTAGTGGACCCCAGTCATAGTGATCGCTCTCACTCCCTCGTGGTATGACTTTTTTTTTTAATTTCTTGATTTCAATTTCAATTCTGCTCTTATTTTTAGTTCAATCTTCAATTCCTGCACATTTTGTTGGGTGCCTTTGTTAGCGCGAAATTGGGTCTTTTCTTAAGAGGAATTTGAAACTAATGAGGTCTTAGCCTAATGGGGAAAAGAACCAAGGTCGAGGCTAGTTCTTCAGGTCTTTGTTATCTGTTCCACTTATTTTTGTATGTGTTATTTGTAGATGGTGTTGATATGTCTTGTACCTTCTAATTGTGATACAAAAATTGAAGTTTTGTTATTGGAATTAGAAATGATGCAATCCAACTTGGAATAGAGCTTTCTCAAATTCTAATTCATGTATGGACTTGGAGCTGCCAAACAAAAGCGTGACATTGATCAGGATGCATCTGCTCAGTGACTAAGAATTTATAAGATAAAAGAGCACTGATAATACATAAGTGGTTCATCTTTGTCAACCAATTATCAATAAAGAAACTAATTTTATTTACCTCGGAAACATTTAGTAAGATAGTCACTAGCACGACAAATATTCAGAAAGTTAAAAATAAATTAATGATAAGCGATCACTTTGGTAAGTTATTATTCTTGTTATTATTTAGTTTGTTTAAATCAAACTAGATGGGGTCTTGGGGATAAATTATTAATTCATCCTTGTATTTGCCTGATTTCTACTCTTTAAGAATCGAAAAGACCAACAGTCATGATTGAGGGGGTCGTGTTTGGTGGGTGTTTTTTGAATGGCGCCCTCTTGCTAAAGTGTAATATTTTAGTAATCTTCATGCATTCAAACTGAATCTAATTTTTGTGACCATGAGGCTAAAAGTTGTTTTCTCAAGTGTTTAAATAAAGGAAAAAATGGTATTTGTTTGCTTCGCCTAACAATTTAGTTCAAAGCATCTGGAATTCTTGTGACGTATCTTATTGATGAGAAAATTACATGAGCTCTGTGGTTTCTAATGAAACAAATGTTATATGGCATTATAGTAGAAATTTTCTTCATTCTCCTGCATACTCACAAGAGAGTTCACTTACGGACTGTGAAGGCACCTGCATACTAACTTCATTACATCCACTAGTGATATGAAGTAATCAAATCCAATCTACTCGACAGATTTTGAATGATCTTTGCTATAACGTTTCACATCAAAGGTTTTCTATTCTTTTCTATTTTTTCCCCTGTTCTGGATGATATCATATAGCCCCCGTTTGGGAAGAATTTATAAATGTTTTAATTTATAAATAGATAGAAATGAGTGACATATAAGTAGTTAGTACTTGTAGTTCCATTGGAATGTGTGGTTGAAGTTTGACGATTTACAAATTTTACCAAAAGGAGGCATTTATGTATCTCTTTGGAATTATAGGTGCCAAAGGGCCATGTTTGGATACAGGGAGATAATATCTATGCGTCGAAGGATTCACGGCACTTTGGGCCAATCCCTTATGGTCTGATCCTGGGAAAGGTTTTTTGTAGAGTAAGCTTCTTTTTCTGTTGATTAAATTTCTGATTTATATGATTTCATTTTTCTAGAGTTGTAATTTCCCTGTGGGAATAATTATGAATTTCCTGCCAATTTACTTTTTGGATGCGGTCCATCACTCTCAGCATGTCACCTATTGGGCACCTAGCTATAGACCCCTTTATTAGTACAAATTTTTCCGTATTGTACAATTCTAAAGCCAAATAGAAACTTAATGTAACTTGCAAGATTGGAAGAAATTTTTGTAGGAAGATCGAGTCTGATAATTGAAAATATAATGATTATTATTTGAAATACTTGTAAATGAACAATTGCTTGATATGGTGGTAAATTATTATATTTTTAATTGTGGATCGTGTCTCCAACTGCTGATTATGCCGTTAACTCGATCATCTACAATATCTGAGATAATGGGGTTGAGGAAAGAATAAAAGTTTGAAGTTTGTTTATCGTAAATATTTTACATGAGCGAAGTTGTCCTCTCTGCTATTTCGCCTTTTTGTTCTCTTAATGATAACCCGAACTACTCCACCCCAGTCCTGAAAATATTTCATTTCCTGATCATCTCTTATCAATGAATATTTTTAATGACTTTATAACAAGTGCAAAAGATATATCTATCTGAGTGCTTCCGAGAGCCTAGGAAAACAAGTCCCTCAGAAATTTCATGACAAATTGCAGTGATAACAGCTTCTCCATTGAAGGAACAATTTAGTCAATTTTAAAACATAACTTGATGTGGAGGTTATCAATCTAAATTATTATTACGATTTATTTGAAATTTGATTTTTGATTGTGGTTGATTTTTGAACTCTACTTTTATGTTGTCTGTTGTACAGGTTTGGCCACCTGAAGGGTTTGGCTTGTTGGAACAACAAGAATGATAGATATATAACTTAAGGTACATGATCAACACCTTACCTTTGAGAAAAACGGTTGCTTGTTGAGGTATAATCTATTTCCTTTTAATGTGCATTAATTTTTCATTCAACAGTTACGTGAAACAATTTTCCATTNTTGATGTATAATCTTTTTCCTTTTAAGGTGCTTTAATTTTTCATTCAACAGTTACGTGAAAGAATTTTCCATTGCTAGTCTGATTATATTTGACTCAGAAATATTTGAATCAATGGATTGTAGTTTGCTTCATAACAGATTGTTCTGGTCTGAATCAGCACTATAATTATTATCATTATTTGTCCTAGTTCTCTGGCATAACTCGGGGCATCGGGCTATATATGTCGGTATTGTACAATGAACATTGTATGTATCAGGTATTGTTCTTGATGACATGATTTAGGAGTTGGGAGAGAGGAATAAAATAGAGATCAACCAGCCTGATTGTATTTGTGCATAAAAGTATTTAGTTTTCTGGTTGAAAAAATTATATCCGAATTTTCTGATATGATAAAACTGTCACTGTTTGATATCTGGCAACTTCACATCTTTTATGCTTTTGCCTACTTGTTCCCTGCAGCTAGAGCTTTAGAGCTTCTCGGAGGCTCCACTTTCTGATCAATCAGTTGCTTTATTTATGCCTCCATTCATCAGAATTCATGCCTGCTGCTGCTAGAAACCATGGACTACATAAATTATTCGCATGGCAATGTTTAGGGCAAGATGCAATTAAGAAAATGAACTCTTCTACAGAGAATCATCTTTGCTGCAGCTTGTTAAGATGAATGTTATCTTGTTAATTTAGAATCTGAGTTATGACTGAGTACATGATCAATCCATTCAGCTCAGGTGATGTGTGCAATTCAAATATTTCTTGCCAAGATCACAATTTATCGTCATGATGTGTTTTGTAATTTGTTTTAAGGTGTTTTTTGCATTAGTTGGAGAATGTCCCTTCACATTCTGTTGTATTTCTTAAGGTGTCAAAATAAGGAAATGGAAATAGCATAAACCTGTTTGGTTGATTTTAGTTATTTTAAACTGTAAGAAGTTAGTTACCTTCAATCAATGTAGAAAGCAGGGATGATAAGTTTTCTCAAGTGTTTAACCCATTTTCATCCTTCACTATAAAGAAGCAGGTTATCAGCGATGAAAAACCATCCTCTGCTGAAAAAAAGTCTTCTACCTCATCTATAATTTACGGATGGAGTAATGCTATTTGAACTCAGTGGTGATAAGTACCTGTCTTTGTGACATACAGAAGTTAGACTTTTTAACCAATTGTAGGCAGTGGACTCCTATGCAACATAGACGGGTGTTGTGCACTGAGGGCTGGATAACATAATCCTTTGCGCAGGGTTCTTATAGAACCGGGTTTTGTTAAGATCAAGCGGTTGATAACAAGGATGAGGTGTGAGTTTTCTTGTACAAATGAACTATCAAAATATTGATTGTTAGATGGTTGTGGGAGTTCATCCACGGTATCATAAATAAAACGTTGCAATTGCTTAACGATGAAATATTTGAATAAACTTGATAGATGATATGTTCGTGTTCGATTTATACTCAAATCGAAGAGCTACAAGGGATAGATGACGTCTAATAGACTTGATATAATATATACGGACATATTAAGCAGAGTCGTGAAAAAGGTTTCACTTTCACATGAGTTTTCTAGATGAAATATTGTAACAATATAATTTTAAATTAAACGAGTTATAGCTTCTGCAAAATTATTGAAGCACCAAGCTGGGGTTGAAGAGTCATAACTGGGAAGGGAGCATGCACATAAGATGGAGACAGCTCAAATGAGAATTTTTGTAGAATCATTGATAAAGCCATTTTTGCCTCAATCATTGCAAAGTTTTGTCCAACACAGACTCGAGGACCTGCACTGAATGGCATGAAGGAGAACTGAGTCTTTGTTGCATTGACAATTCCTTCAGAAAATCTCTGCGGTTTGAACTCCTTCACATCATTCCCCCAAATCTTGGGATCATAATGGAGTAGGCCTATTAGCAGTGTCAATTGTACTCCAACTGGTAGAGTCGCGCTTCCCTGTTTCACTGGCTTCGTAGGTGCACGAATAATCAAAGGTGCAGGAGGATACAGCCTCAAGACTTCTTGAAGAATCATGTTTACCTGCAGTTATGGTGTTGTTAGAAATGATAATTTCATTGTTATGGTGAAATATTGTAGCAGGAAATAAGAACTTTTACAGTTTTAAGGTGGTTTAGTCCATCAAAAGTTGGTGTTTTCATCCCAAAAACTTGGAAAACCTCGTCTCTTGCACGGACTTGCCATTCTTGATGTTTACTTAGCAGTACCATGGTCCACACGAGTAAATTTGAAGTCGTCTCAGACCCAGCAAAGTAGAATAGTTTACACTCCTCAATTACCTCTTCGATGCTCATTCCTCCACTCTTGTTCCCATGTTCTTGAATTTCTTTGAAATTCGATTCCATTAATATACCTAATAAGTCATCAGCAATAGCTTCTCCCCTTTCCATTGCTTTCTCTCTTTTGTTGACAATACCCCTTAATAAGGCCTGAATTTCTTGAGAGATTGCTTTCACTCTTCTGTTTGCTTTGGTTGGTAAATATCTGTTAACAAAACAAATTAGCCCTTCAAAGAAACCAATATTCAAGTAATATCCATTATGTTTATGTAAGAATTTAATGTTTACCTCCATCCCGGGATAAAACCGAACTGCAATAGTTGCAAAACGAGCTCGACTTCTTCTTTTTGAAGCTCAAATATTCTCCTTCCATCTTCGAAATTACAACCAAACGCTGTCCGCGAAATCACATCACCTGTTAAATCTTCAAGATATGGCCAAACATCTAGTTCAAGTGAACCTTCAGTTCTTGAAACTAATGCTTCCCATTTGTCTATCATATTGGAACAGCTCAAACTAATTTCTGGTACCATATTCTACATAAACAAATTTAATTTCACATGTTTCATCAAGCTAATTTACATTGAAATATAATTGATGAGAAATTACCTTCAACTTCTCTAAATGGAAGGCAGGGTTGATTATTTTCCTATGTTTTGTCCATTTTTCATTTTCTAGAAACAGTAGGCCTCCCACAATGGTATCGCGTATAGGGTCCGGATGTGGCTTCTGAAATAGTCCGGGTTTTGTCAAAATATCCTTCATGAGCTCAGGATCTGTGACATTCAACCTTGGTGATGGCCCGAACCATACAAAGGAATTTTTACCTGATTAAACAATATCCCTCGGACTGTTAAGAATGTATGTCGATTCTGAAGTAAATGCTGCTTATATTTAAAGTATGAATTGTACTCAATGCAGCTTACCAAACTTCTTGATGATCTGGTGGTAATATGGAAGAATGTGAGATGATATATCATCGCAGAGATCGACTGATATTGGCCGTTCTTCTTTCATGACAGTGATGAAGTCTTTCATGTCTCCTATAAAGAATCTGTAAGCATTCCCATTAAAACCTTGCTTTCTTAGGCATTTCTCCAGCTTCTTAGGCCTTAACCAGACCCAATTTAGGAATTTCACTGTCCATGTTATGGATGCAATTAGGACACAGGTGAAAAGTATGCCGATTGTCGCATTCATCTTTTCCTGGCTAAATGAACGGATTTTTTTTTGTATCAAACTTGCATATAAGGAGAGTCAAAGTTGAAGTCAAGGGAGAGTTTATTTTATCGAAGTTCTTGGATTTTATCCTTGTAAGTGCAGTCCATTTTGTCTAGACTTCCAATTGCCACCCAAAAAGAATCTGCCTTATGTCAGCACTTTTTTGGCTTAAGGTATTGGTACCGGCTGAATAGGCTTCCTTTTCTTTATACTATGTTCAATGCTCTTTATGTTGAGCATGTCATGTATGTTAGGCATGTTTTCGACTTTAATATGATACTAATTAAGTTCTTAAGAGAGCTTTAATCCTATATTAATCTGCTCAATCGGGAAATCTTGAGTTGAAGAGAAAGGAATGTACAAGATTGCTTTATCACAAGTAAGATTGAATTGTCGGAGACAAATTAATCATGTTAAGATGATGTTTTCAAATCCAAAAGTTACGATTCAAGTAATAACTCTTTTTATATATTTGGTACATTGCCATTTAATTACATTCAATCCAGCATACCAAACATCTAATTAGGACCAAGGCTCGGATTAGAGCTTATGCAAAATCAGTGGAGCTCCATACTGGGGTTGAAGAGTGATAATGGGGAAAGGAGAATGTTTATAAGATGAGGATAATTCAAATGAGAAGCGTTGTAATATCATTGCCAGAGCTGTTTTTGCTTCAATCATTGCGAAGTTTTGTCCAATGCAAATTCGAGGACCTGAGCTGAAAGGTATATAGGAGCCACCTGAAATTCCTTGAGAAAATCTCTCAGGTTTGAACTCCTTTGAGTCGTTGCCCCATATCTTGGGATCATGATGGAGTTGGCCTATTAGCAGTGACATCTGTACCCCGGCAGGTAGAGTCATGTTCTTGAGTTTCACAGTCTCTGTAGCGGTTCGAACCATTAGAGGTGCTGGTGTGTACAACCTCAAAACTTCTTGGAGAATCATGGTTGCCTGTTAAGTTTAGTGTTGTTAGGATAAAAAATCTTCAGAAACAGTCATTTGTAAATTTCAGCGCATATGCATTTAAAATGTTAGTAGAAAGTGGTTCAGATTGAGGGTAATTTAAGGGATTTGGTGTGAGGTTTGATCCTAGATGTATTTGTACTGAAGCATGCAGATCTACTCTTGTGGAGCCTAACGGGATGTTAGATGTAGATCAATTTTTTATCAAACCTTGGTAAATGGTTGTGTTCTTGTGCCTTATTTTTGTTTATGCATTTTAGTGAAGAGAAAACTTACAATTTTGAGGTGATTTAATCCTTCTGAAGTTGGTTCTTCTTTCCCGAAAATTTGAAAAACTTCTTCTCGGGCTCGAGCTTGCCATTCTGGGTGTTGGCTTAGCAATACCATAGTCCACACGACTAAATTAGATGTCGTCTCAGACCCAGCAAAATAGAACAGTTTGCATTCCTCAATGACGTCCTCAATACTCATTCCCATGTTCTTGTTTCCATGTTCTTGAATTTCTTGCAAATTCGATTTCATTAATAATCCCAACAAGTCATCTCTAACTGTTTCTCCCCTTTCCATTGCCTTCTCTCTTTTTCTAACAATACCTTTTAGCAAGGACTGTATTTCCTTGGAGATTGCTTTCATTCTTCTGTTTGCTTTAGTTGGAAAGTATCTGTGTTCACAAAACATTACAGTCATCGAAACTAAACAAAATTCTTCGCATAAACCTTGGCTTTTACGAAAAAAAATTGTTACCTCCATCCAGGGATAAAAGATAACTGCATTATTTGCAAGGAGATTTTAACTTTTTCTTTCTGGAGCTGGAAAATTCTTATCCCTTCTTCATGGCTGCTGCCAAATGCTGTGCGCGAAATCATGTCCCCAGATAAATCTTCAAGGTATGGCCAAACATCGATTTCGCAAGAACGTTCACTATTGCAAGTCAATGCTTCCCATTTGTGCATCATACTCAAACAACTCAAACGTATTGCTGCTAGCGTGTTCTACGAGCAAAATTGAGTCCATGAATCAGGATAAGTATGAACTTTTAGCATAAAGGTACATATGATCAAAATTATGAACAAGTGTTAAACAAGTGCATATTTAGGATCGGCTACATGAATCTTTTTCTTAGATGAGTTTGTTATTTACTATAATATCAAAGTAAGCAAAAGTTACGGAAGATTAGACTACCTTCAACTTGTGTAGATGGAAAGCAGGGGTGACTATCTTTCTATGCTTAGCCCATTTTTCACCTTCAAGAAACAGAAGCCCTCCCACGATAGTCGACCCCAAATCCTGCACTGGCTTTTGGAATACTTCGGGTTTTGATAAAATCTCCTTGATAAGCTCTGGATCTGTGATATTCAACCTCGGCGATGGCCCAAGCCATATGAACGAATTCTCACCTAATGTTCAAGTAAGTTGCAAGGTTACTGATGAAAATCCAATAAGAGAGAAATTCATATGAAAGTTCATACCAAACTTGCGGATGCTCTGGTAGTAATAATGAAAAATATGTGGCGCCATATCGTCTGAGATTTTGATTGATTTGGGCTGTGTTTCTTTCATGAATCCGATCAATTCTTTCATGTCCCCGGTAAATATTTTGTAAGGATTTCCATTGAGTCCTTGGTTTCTGAGGCATTTTTCGAGCCTCTTAGGCCTTAACCACACCCAGTTTAGCAATTTCACTGCACATCTTATGGATGCAGCTATGATGATAGAGGTGAATATTGAGCTGAGTGTTGCATCCATTATTTTCCC
>CAIGRF010272206.1:9647-49524 GCA_903798235.1 Fraxinus ornus
CCAATTGATTGAGTTTCTGTGACCAAATCTCTTGAATATGTGACATGTCAAATTGCATAGGTTATACGTCACATATTCAATAGATTTGGTCACGGACCATTGAATCAAGTGACATATCCAGAGAATTTGGTTAGCTGTCATTAGATCAGGTCACGGTCACATATAATAGGACACATGTCAAAGTGCATACGTCACAGGTCACGAATTCAAGAAATTTGGCCACAGACTCAAGAGACTTGGTGTGCATAAGTCATGGGTCACAGATTCGAAAGACTTGGTCACAGTCCATTGGCTCAGGTCATATGTCAAAGACCCAAGAGATTTGGTCACAGTCCACTGGCTCAGGTCACAGGTCATGAATTCAAGAAATTTGGTTACAAACCCAGGAGATTTGGTGTGCATAAGTCACGGGTCACATATTCAAGAGATTTGGTCACAGTCCATTAACTCACATATGTCAAAGACCTAAGAGATTTGGTCACATATTATTGAATTGGTCATAGTTCATATGTTAGTGCATAGGACACATGTCACAAATTCAAAAGATCTGGTCACATGTCATTGATTTCTCCGACCTCAGTTATCCGAACTTATCATGAATTCAATTAATCACGTTTTGACGGTGATAATTGAAGTTATTTGCTCTAATAAGTACTATGTAAATTACACAAGAGGTTGTTTTTCAATTTTAGAAAAATCATTTTAAATTATACTAGAACTACTGAGACCCGAATGAAGAAAATGATCAGTTGTTGGCGATGCTCAATTGATATTTTCCAACAATCGCTACATTTCTCACTCTATTTCTACTATTCACTCTATTTCTACTATCTGAGTCGACGATGCTCATTCGCTGTTGATCAGTTCGCTGCTGAAAAAGTTGTCGACGGAATAGATGCTGGCGACTGTACCGTTTAGTAGTAATCAGTTCGCCGCTGAAAAAGTTGTCGGCGAGATATATGCCAACAGCCATAAGAGGGGATGGTGGCGGACGGTGCGCGTGGGTGGGTGCCAAGTTTGGGGGGTGGTGTGGGTAAATTAATTAATTTGATAATACTATTATTTAAAATTAACACAGAATTGATACATGAATTTTGCATTTTCAAAACTTAATATATGAAAATTGATTTGGTGCATACTTAATACTTGACTTATGATTTTTTTCCATTTAGAAATTAGGTTGGGCTGGGCTAGCTAGACATGGACTTGGTTTGAGAGTTGGAACATTAATAACTAAATTAGTTAATTAAATTTTGCATTTTCAAAACTTAATCTATGAAAATTGATTTAGTGCATACTTAATACTTGAATTATGATTTTTTCCCATTTAGAAATTAGGTTGAGTTGGGCTAGATAAGCATGGACTTGGTTTGAGAGTTGGAACATTAATAACTAAATTATTAATTTGCTAATTTGTTTAGAAACAATTAAAATAATTTAATTAATTCAATATAAAAAATTAAAGAAATATTTAGATTCGATTTTTATTTTATTATTCGGTTCTTGATCTAGAATCGAGAATCGAACCAAACACATTGATTCTCGATTCAAATACTCGTTCGGGTATTTAACTTATGAAGAACCGTTCAATTCAGTTCAAATTCGATTCGATTAGAGAGTTTTGTCTGACCCTAAAATTGGGTCAATTTTCACGTGCCTTAAACAAACAGAAATGGTAAATGCACTTACATTTGATTGGGTGCCAAGGGACAGATTGAAGGCATGGGGACCACATTTGAGAGGCAAATTTGTCCGAAAGTTATTAGGATGGCATTTCCGTAGATCATATATCAAATGAGGGGCTTTTACAGTGAAGAATCCAGGCAGATAGCGTGGAAGCCCCAGATTCGTGGACGGAATCGACCGCGGATTTGAAAAGGAAAGCCAATAGTTGGTGGCCGATATAGTCTTTGCACTTCGTTGAAAAATAAGTACGAACAGGTCTCGACTAAAAGGAAATTCCTGTTTTGACCAATTTAATTTTAGTATTGGGTGGAGTCGATTAGACAATATTAAAAAAATGTTGTATTATATTGTCATATCATTTTTGGATTCTAGCTTTGTTTGGTATAAATTAAAATCAGAGTTTTAATAATTTTGATAAAAATTAATGAAATATGTGATTGATGTATTTTTATCCACATAAAATGTATTATTAAAATAATTTATTGACTTTAACTTAAAATTTTAATTCACAAACAAGGGCCCAATTTTATAATGTCGGGAAATTATAATATTAGACATTGATAATAATTACTTAATTTAAAAGGATTCGTATAATCATATACATGTGATACAGATCTACGTAGATTTGTATATATAGAATTTTAGCATCGATCTTGATAATTATGGTTGTAAAGAGCACTTGTGACTAATGAAACACTTTTGAGGATGATATCGTTATGATAGTTACGGTCAATCATGAAATTATGAAACGTGTACGTAATGTGAAAGAGTCATTCTTTCGTGATTTTCGTTAATGACACGATTTCAAGGATGATACTAGGTTGTGATATGGTCATGATGAATCTTGAGATTTTGAGTAACATTGTCATTCTTTCATTTAACTTTTAGTACATTTATCAATTTTCTTCCTCTTTTTTTTTTTCATTTATTATTGGTTTTAGTCTTTTCGACGAGTTATCTTCTGTTGGCTTGACAATAGTTTTTTAAAATCTCCAAAATTCCGTGCCCTCTGTACAAAAATATTGCGAGGTCTTAGAATTTACGATGAGATAAAGAGTGTGCTTGGTAAAGATTAAAATCGGATTAAAATTGAAAAATTAGTCGTTATTGTTGACTTTTATTAGACGAGTGAGATTCAATAACGACCATATTTTCAATTTTAATTGACTTTTTAGCTCCACCAAACAGGCCCAAAGTTCTTTTTGTAAAGTTGGGAGTTACTTTTTGAACTTCAACTTTGCAAGTAATAGCAACGTTTATATTATTATCAAAATAAATAATTTATTTCTTCCCTTTTTAACTAATTATTAAAAATGTTATTTTATAAAAGATATTCGTTTATAAGTCAACTGAATTATAAGTAAACCAATGCTCAGCCATACATGACCTTAAATGATTCATTAAACTTATCCTCTCAGCACCACGTGAACTAAGTACAATAAAAAAAAAGTGGTATACAATAGTGACATTCGACATAAAATTTCCCTACCATGAAAATGACTAGAGATGGTGGGGCCCCTCATTCAGATCCTGTTTAGGTAATGAAAATCTTAGAATATGTTCATTGGCATGAAAAATATATCTTAAAAAAGAATTTTTTTTTTTTTTTTTCCTTTTGAGGAAAACAGAAATATATTTTAAAAAAAAAATGTTTCCTTAAAAATAAGTAAAACTAGGCACATTTTTAAAAATTGAAAAATATTTTTCATGAAAAAAAATAATAATCAAACACTTCAAAATAAAAATTTAAGTAAAAAATTGATATTTTTTAATAAAAAATAAATGTAATCAAACACACCCTTACATTTATTAAACTTAATTACTTGCGGTCCATCCCATCCCATCCCATCCCATCCCGTCCCGTCCCGTGTGTCAAAAGTTTATAAATTGTGATTAATTAAGTGATCATGACAAGTGTGTTAATCTATCAAAACCACGTTAGTTATGTGCAATCACTGTCATTATTGGTGACCAATGTATCCCACNCCCATCCCATCCCATCCCGTCCCGTCCCGTGTGTCAAAAGTTTATAAATTGTGATTAATTAAGTGATCATGACAAGTGTGTTAATCTATCAAAACCACGTTAGTTATGTGCAATCACTGTCATTATTGGTGACCAATGTATCCCACACAGCCAGTTTTGAGGATGATATTTTGCTTATTAAGGATGTGTTTGGGCCATATTATTTTGGAATAATGTATTTTGAAATAGTAAATTGACGGAGAATGTATGATTGAAAAAAAAGGAAAAGTTATTAATGTGATGAAAAATATTATTTTATTAAAGAATGTATGGTTGAAAATGAGTAGAAGAATGAAAATAAAAATATTAATGTATACCAAACAGAGGCTAAGTGGCATTTCATCCCCATACACATACGTAGTCTCTTCAGTATAGACAATACTAAATGGTAAGAAAAATAATAAAAAAATAAAGAGAAATATTTTGTTGATCGTATGTGAATTTTTGCCTAGGAGTGGAAAATGGACCGATTGCCTCGTGGTGATCGGTTCGACTCATGGACAATTCGTTCATTCTTAGATGAGTCATTAATTGAGCCGGACACCATTTTTCAAGGAGACGGCTATTTTTGGAGCTCGTATTACTATTCCTTTAAAAAATACGAGTTATGACATGAGTTGGTGGATGGTTCGATACGACCCGTGAGGCCCATAAGCCAAACGATCGAACTCAGCCTAGTGTGTTTGACAATTGCCGCCACTATTGTAGACCCACTCTAAAAGCTCACATTCCATTCAACTATAAATTGAAACCATATTCATCCTATAATTTCCTTTCAATGTTAATGTTTGTAATGTTATATACCATTAATAGTGCTTTATCACCTGTATATATTGCTATAAAGCCATTGTCGTTAAAGTTGAGATGTATTTTATTTCTTGGACTATATGATTGCTATCACATTATTACATGGATTCATGTTACATAACAACACGTTTTTCTGTTACTTTTTCCCGTTGACGGACACGAGGGTGGCATGGGGTCACGTGACGCCCAACTTTTGGGCAATTTTTTTTTTTTTTTTTTATCACCATTAAATTTTCTATATTTTTGTCTCAATTTTCAGGATCATTATGGGATACCAAACAACGTAAAAATATTATATTTTTAATACTATTTTTAAGTGCTCACGACCTTGCTATTAACACAAAATATAATTTACTAATTTTATCTAAATACAATCTTATATGTCTAATCCATCTTTTACAATTAAATTGATAATGTGGCATAAACAATGTTGATGGAAAAAATAAACTTTCAAATAAAAAGTTAAGATTATTAATAAATTTCTCGATAACAATTTTATTCACACTATCATTATCAAAAGTAAAATTTCGAACTATTTCTTGCATACCATATTCGTATATAATATCTTTTAAAATCATGTATGTGTTAGTGACATTATGAGGATATTATACACATATGAATGCAATAATCATTTATGTAGAATCCACAAGTGATAAATGTAATGAGCTGTACCAGCAATATAACATGTTTTTATTAACGTTGATCCATAAATCAAAGGTAACGATATAACACTATTAAAAGTTTTTAGACATTCAATAGCAATTTGTTTTCTTTTGTTATATAATTTTATTATCGAACAAAGAGTATTTTTACAATAAGAAATATACCCGAATTGCAGATAATTCTGCACGAATCGGGTAAAGCGTATTGAGTTTATCACCATAAGCGACATCTCTGTTGCAACCACGTATGTAGCCATTTCTTCATGAAATATATCCCGTGAATATACAAAGGTGGAAATAGTAGAATCAGAACCGCCAACACTAGTTCAGTTTGTTTCCGGTTAAGATCGTCTGGTTTCGCTTTGCAATTCCTTAATACGTGTATATTCAAATATGTTGTGCTTGAACCAGGCTTCCAACTAAATTTTTTTCCATGGTAATTGCAACATGTTTTCCAAATATCAACTTCATTTTGAATACCAACTTTTTTGCATGTCAAATGTTGCCGACAATTCGAGGGTTCTTTTTTTAACCTTTTAGTCTCAAGTACTTCTTCCTCTACGATATCCTTCAAATTAATTAACACTTTTGAGATGCACTGTAGCAGGATGGAATACTTGAACTAACCTTAAAATTGATTAATCTCGTCACTAGTAAAATCCATTTATGATAAATTATAGCAAATAATACTAAATATTAGAGCAAAGAAATTAGAGATTGATGTTGAAAACTAGAATACTATTAAGTGAAAACTGATTGAAGGAAATTGATATGAAACTCAAAATTTTACATCACATTTACAGCAAAAAAAAAAAATTCCGTTTCAACAAAATTTAAATTCAAAATTTGAATACTACAGTAGATTTGAATAATTTATTTTAAAGGCTCGACTCATAACGAGCTGGCTTGAGTTGGGGCCGACGTCCCAAAATGGAGTTTGACCCGAGCCTAGGCTCTGTTCTACTGATCGTACATGGTTGGTTTGAGCTTTTATTGGGCCAAGCTATGGACCGTTCGAGCTGATGAACCAAATTGACAACCCTACTATAAGCCCCTGTTTAGATCGGATTAAAATCAAGATTTTAATTTAAGTTAACGTCAACAATTAATTTCAACCATATATTTCATATGATTCACAGTTTTTTAACTATATATCATCAACTTTTATCAAAATTTACTAAAAATCAAATTTTAATCTTCAGCAAATGACTGTTATTTATCTTCAAAGTTTGTTGTAATAGATTAGATCCTTTAAAGTCTCTAGAGTCTTCCTGTGATGAATGTCTTGAAAGACTAATGACCTCAGAGCTTGATTTTCATGGAATCCTCGGGGTCTTGTGGATGATAAGTAAGTGGCGATGTTGCTTGACTAAGTGTCAACAATGACATCAACTAGTTTCACATAGATGAGTTCGATAGTAAATGAGACTATTTTATATGACAACAAAAAATAAAAGGTATATAAATAGTTTGGCTCACGTAGATGTGGCAATCAAGTTAGAAGAAGCTAAGATTATGTTTGGCTCATGTTTATAAATAGTTTATAAACACCCAGTCCACATTTCGAAAAATTCACAAATAGTATCCACTTATCCAACAATCATTTCTATCTATTTATAATTTAAAATGTTTATAAACACACATCTCTATTGCTTTGAGTGGAATAAATCATGAGAATTGGGGTATTATAGGCAAATAGATTATTCTAATTTAAGGGTATTTGACTATGATGCATACTTGCATCAAAGGGAGGATAGGGATAGAAAAAAAATTCGTCGACTCGGGCTCGATTTAGAAAAAGCCCTAGTCGGGCCCAGCTCGGGCTCGGTTACACCGAGCCAGGCTTGTGTCGATCCCCATTTTGTGGTATCGACTCGAGTCTGGCTTGACCCGTGTGACTGCCTGCACATGCATCCACACGCAATCCATGGAAGGCTGCAGCCTCATTTTAGTATTTAAGTTAAAAATGGATTACTAAACTACGAAGTTTTTGATCTGTGGATGATAGCTTCATAATTGCAAATAATTATAAAAAAATTCAAGGCCTCATGTACTGACACCCACACTTTAATCTGAACATAAGATAAAACATATGGTAAAATTTGAAATTACTCGATCTCAAGTCCAACAATTTAGCCTTGTTTGGGAATAATTTATAAACCATGAAATAGCCTGCCTGCAGGCAGCCTTTTACAAAAAAAAAAATCGATCCGGCTGTGGGCCGAGCCTCATTTTTTTGGCCAAGCCTTGTTTTGCTTAGGCCGAGCCCAAGCTTTGAGTTTTGGTTTGTAGTTCGACTCGGTTCGACTCGTTGATATGACTAAGGGAGGATAAAATCCAAGATCATCGGAATTTATATTCTTTAGATAGTTAGATAGTGTTAATGTAACGATTTGGTCTATGTACCCAAACTGTTAACTTATGTACTGTCCGTTTTGGGAGAGTTTGAGCCCACCTTACCACTCACGAATTTTTATCACGTCCCCAAAATTCGAATCTTTGACATTTTCCTTAACTAAGACTTAAGTTGAATCTTGATATTAATTGGACAAGTAATTCAACTTAAGTCTTATTTAAGGGTCAATGTTTCAAATCATGGGGAACACTACAGAAAGTCGTGAGGGTACTTTCAAAACGAACAATACGTATGATATAATGGTTTAGGCACGAGGCCAGATCATTACAGTTAAAGGCTATAGATCGCGAGCAAAAAGAATTGAATGGTTTTAAAATCATTGAAAGTAAGGATGTCCTTCTTAAAGAATACAAAACTTCATACCTAATAAAAATCGAAGATAAAATATCTAAGTAAAAAGTTCTGATAAATCTGGAAATAAGGCAGAGTCAATCCAACTAGGTGATACACTTGTTAAGGTAGAGATGCATCATGTTGTGCCACCTATTTAAGATGAATTTGAGTCGTAAACTGAACCAAACTTAAAAGAAGAAGAGTTAATCTGTCCTTAGACTAAAGATAAGTGTTAGGTTTTGATAGTTTATGATGTAATTGGCAAGTTTGTGACAAAAAAACTAAAATCGGATAGGTTATAAAAGTCAAGGAGTAGGTTGTAATTTTCTTAATTGAGTTGTATAGGTTCTATGGTTCGAGCTTCAAAAGAGGGAAAAAAACAGAGCCGCAATTTCGCTAGACTGTCGCCAGGACTTTGCTCGAGCGGCAGAAACAAAAATATTTTCGCTAGACTATTGTCGGGTCCTCGTTCGAGCGACAAGCTGTCGTTCGACTGTCGCTAAGCTCTCGCTCGAGCGACAGGGTTAGTCGAAAATTTTTTAATCGCGATTTCAATGCTTTTTATCCTGCTCATTCAACCCTAACCCTATCATATAAATACCAGAACGCCACAGAACGTAAATTCGAAGATTGAAACATAAAGAGAACTTGAGAGCTTCCTCTTTTCATCTTCCAATATATTGAGAGACTTCAGCCTTCATTAATTTGATTATACTTGACGGAGAAAACATCAGGTCTAGTTAATTCAAATACCAAGTTTACTGAGGAGCGCGAAGTTCTTCAAGAATACACAGAAGATAAACGAATCCACAAAGTCGGGGGCTAGAGAATCCAAGAGAGCTTTGATATTACAGTCAAGTAGTTGGTGCAGGAGTGCGCAATCCAGGAGGCCTATCAGAATCTCAGCAAGTAGTTATTTCGATGCACGCAATCCAGGAGGACTATATTAACTTCAGTCGGGAGGTCAGAAAGTTCGTGTTGTATTATCGGCGGACTGTAAGTTCGATAGTTTATAGTGGATTTTGACTGGTAAAGCGTTCAGAGTTTTTACTCAGTTGGGGTTTCTCCGTGAACATTCATCTTGTTTTTTTCTACTTTATTTACTGTTTTCATATTCTGCGGTATTCAAACATAGGGTAATTGAACTGTATGCTTAACCATCTAGAGATAATTAATTAGTGATTTATTACTGATTAATTAAAATTTTTAATTCTGCATTTACACCTATTCACCCCCTCTACGTATAGTTTGGGTCGAATTGCGTAAATTTCAAGAAGGAAATTAGAGAGAAAAGAATCCCAATTAGGTATACAAATTCAGATTTATAGCATTAGTCATTAATTCAAACGAGGAACTGAGTGAAAGAACCTAAAACCTTTAGTGAGGCAAGTCAATGTGATCTCGTGGGTAGCTATGAATGAGAACAAAACATGAGAATTGGTATCTAAGGCCAAAAATCACTCGATAGTGGATTGTAGGTAGATTTATATAGTAAAAGAAAGTAATACAAAATCTGAACATTTAAGATTTAAGGGCAAATTAGTTGTACTCAAAAGGAAAGGATTGACTATAATGATTTTTTCTTTTCAATTGTAATCGAAAAGTAGAATAACTTGATGTTAAAATTGCTTTTTTACATTAATAGTAGGAAGAAAATAATTTAATGAACAGCTTATCACTTGTGTCTTCTCAAAAAGTCTTTGTATGGTAAGCAGTCACCTAAGCAATGAAATAAAAATGGTTGGCACATTCATGTTATCCTTAAGTTTCAAAAGAAGTGAATTTGATTGAATTCCAGACACAAATTCATGTTTATTTGTAACATTAAGTTGATGATATGCTACTAATTATTTCATGTGTTGAAGGCTTGAAGCAATTAGTATACAAAGAGTGCTTTTATTTCGGAATTTGAAATGAAAGATTTTGGCAATGCCAATAAAATCTTAGGTATGGATATTGTTAAATATAGAACCAAATCTATTTTAGTTATATATATATAAAAAAAAAAAAAAAAAACGAAGTCCTTATATTCATAATATACCTAACAAGTTTTCCACGTTAAATGTCAAGTAAATGTAACTTTAGTAAATCGTTCGATAATTAGGAAAGATCAATATCCTGATCATTCATGATGGAACAAAATATATTGATGTTATATCTTACTTCATACGAGATATTATGCCCATGTTTGAGCCACATTCTTTCTCCTTTTTTTTCCATTCATTTTTCTACGGTACTCATTTTCAACCACACATTCTCCAAATAAATAATATTAAACACAAATCTAAAACCTTTTCATCACTTTTCCACCACACATTCTCCTATCAATCACTATTCAAAAACTAATTCTTCTTAAAAAACGGGGGTCAAACACCCACTATATCCAAAGGATAAAATCAAGTGTACATATATTTTTTTTTACAGAATTTTTACAGGTGCTGATTGGTAGTGTTCCTTCTTCTTTTTTTCATCTACAAATGGAAACTTGACAAGTGTAAATATGTAATTCCATCAAAAAAATCTGTACATGTAGCTTGATTCAAATCCAAATGGGTAATCCAATTGGAAAAGATTTTGAACCCCTCATACATGGACTAAACCTTTTCTTTTAATCAAATTTAAGTCGTCTTAGTTTGCTTAACATTGATAAATGTAATTGTTCTGTAGGCACTTAGGGGAAAATGACACAAAGCTGATGAGTTTGAGTTTCTATCTACTAAAGTTCTTCACAATTGGTTCATGGCGAAGAATGCGAGTCTTGGTAACCCAAATGATGAAGCCCAACCGACGTTGTTAGTGCGAAATGCGACTTTGAAACTTGATAGAATTAAACACGCTTATGTTCAAAATGCAATCGCTGCTATATAAAAAAATATGATTAAATATTATCTCCTTTCTATTTTCTAAAACTTTGGAGGTTGAAACCTCCCATAAAATTTACTTTCGATAACAAATTCATCCATGTCGACAAAAGGTAAGTATGCATTTTCCATTTTACTACTCTATTCTATACTATTTTGAAATTGTTATTTTTTATATTTAAATTATACTTTTTCTTTCTTATTATTAAGATAATAATTTTTTTATACTTTTTGATTTAGAGTGTGTTTGGTAGAGATTAAAATCGGATTAAAATTGAAAAATTAACCATTATTGTTGACTTTTATTAGACGAATGAGACCCAACAACGACCATATTTTCAATTTTAATCTGATTAATAGCCCTGCCAAACAGACTCTTAGATGAGAAAATGCCACAATAAATATTGTTAAAAAGTTTTTAAAAATTATAAAATGTAATATTTATCAAATATAATCGAAAAATAATTAATAAGTCAATGTAAATAAATGTTTTAGAATTTTTGATAAAGCTAGTCGAAAACTCATTAAATACCTGTTTGACATACATTCTTTCTAAACTCAATTTCAACAACACATTTTTAAATAAAATAATATTTTTCATCACATCAATAACTGTTTCTTACTTTTTTAACCAGATATTTCCTATGATATCATTATTTAAAATACATTATTTTCTCAATAATATCCATCAAACACATCCTTATACCCAGTATCCTTCCTAACATGATATCAGAGCAGGCCAAATTTTGCAATGTTGGGTGCACCCAATATCAATTTGTTCACAGTTGTTTGGCATGGTCTACGCTGTGCGTGAGCGGGTGTATTAGAGTCCCACATTGACGGGTGATATTTATACGATCCACTTAACAAGGTGAGGGCAATTATCCCCTAACAAACCGATTTTGTTAGGTTGAGTTAGACCAAATATCCTTCCTATCATAACATTAAATATACGAAAAATTATATCAAAAGTTTATTGCTTAGATTTCATTTTAGGTCATTTTAGAAGTAAAGAATTTAGGCCATTTAATTTGTTAATTTGTTAATGAGAAATTAATATTCACAAAACTATAGAAAAATAAACTTTTTGAAAGTAAATTTATTTGTGTCTAAATTAAAATTTAGAGAAAAATAATGAACAAATATAATCATATTTATAGTATAAGGAAATAATATCGAAATGAGAAATTTATTTAAGATGAGAGATTTCCGAATTTTACTTTAAAAAGAAGAGGGTGTTTATGTTATTGTCATGAGTCATGACTGCATAAGGCGTCTTTGTAATCTACCCTACAATATTTTTCAGTGTCAATTATTGGTACCTTTTTTTGATTAATTTTTTTTTTTTTTTTTCGGTGGAAGGAGGGTGGTACCTCCGAGATTTTATTAATATGTCCTCACTTGTGGCGGAGGAATACCGTGGTTACAACTGAAAAGAAACGAAGAAATTAAATTTTTTTGCTAAAGAATTACACTTTTAATTAAAATATTTGTAAAAGCATAAATAAGAAAAATTTGTTACAAGTTAAAGATATTCGATTAGTAGCCCCAATAAAATCTCGTAACCGACAGCCACAAAATCTGCATTCTTAAAGTTCTCGTCTTTGAACGTTTAAATTATTCGAAAAAATGATTTAATCCAACTAATAAAATATTAAATTCTTGTTTGGTTCAATTAAAAAAAATGATTAAAATTTATGTCAAAGATCATAATTAATTTAGTTACACATTTTATGGGATCTACAACTTTTCAGCCATATATTTTGTCAACTTTTATCAAAATTTGCTAAAATTCTGATTTTAATCAAACAAGGGGTAAGAGAAGTATTAATTAATAGGTAATTATTTTTTAAAACTTTTCTAATACAAGAATTATATACTAAAATATGTCATAATTACAATACATTACGTGTTGACCGCGTTAGGCCATTGTCAATAGATCATTACAATAGCATGAAGAACCCGTTTAACAGTACTTTTGAAAAGTAAAAAACTATTTTTGAGATTAAAAAATTACTTTTGAACATATTTGAATAATTTTCTGATCGTACTTTATCATATTTTAAGAATTTTTAGAGAAAGATGACGTAATATAGCTTTCTCAGAAAACTTTTTTACAAAAAAACAAAAATAAAAGTTGTGCCAAACTAGCCCTTATTGAATATTGAACCAAAATATGCATCATTTTACGAAAATAGATAAATAACTATTGTCGACAAAATTGAAACAAATTTTCAATTTTTTAAACGTTTAATTCTTAATAGCGAACAACCAAAATTATATATATTTTTCGAATTTGTTCTATTTTTATTTAATTCATTGAATGAAAAGTAGATATTCAAACTCGTGCTATTGTGAAATTCACCTATTATTATCAACTTACAAAAATTGGACACAAGCCGCTAGATTGATCCGAAAAATCAAAAATCAGTTTGTATTCCTACACGATAACATGTAGAAAATATAAAAATACAAATTGGTTATAAGAATTTGTAACAATTCAATTCACCTAGAGATTTGAATAAATCAGACTTGATTTACATAAAGAAAAAATAATTTATTTAATTGCTTCTTTCTTACAATTCACCACTTAACCGATTCCAATTATTTGATTTTTTTTTAACCTATATTCGATTTTTAAAACATTGCTAATAAATGTCAAAAATAAGTTAGAACTTCAATATAGAAATTAAATCCCTATTTGATTTTGATTAAAAAAATAATTTTTATTAAAATTTGATAAAAAAAAATGATGAAATACATAGTTAAAAAGTTGATAAAATTTGTAGATATCATAAAATACATAATTAAAAAAAAGTTTATAAAAAATAAATTTTACTAATAAGTGTTGCCCAAAGTGGTAAAGCATGAAAGGTGTGCAGGTTTCGATATGCTGCAAATGAAGCCACGTGTAAGAATCCTACTGATTATCTTACATGCTTTTGTACAGAATCCAGTACAGTACCCCAGACAACAATTAGACTTTCTCTGTAAGAAATCAGAGCATCAGCAAATCAGATTCAATCACGACCGTCAGTCCCATTTCCGTAATTAAATCCAACCAGTAAGGGTTGTTACATAATCCTTAATCCATCCTAAAAACCCCTCATTTGAAGCACAGCATCAGTATTGGGACCCACACCCTGTTTGTCTGAATGCATGACCAATAATAAACTACTTGAAATGGCTAAAATCTAATTATTTAAAGTCTCCCACATCAAGTCTTAATTAAATATTATTTCCAAGATTACTTAATTTAATTAATATTTTATGGGATTGTTCACATTTTTAGAGTAATGAAATTGAGCCCCGTTTAAGTGGCAACACTTTATATGTTCAATTAAATGAATTTATCATCTGATATCATACAATTGTCACCTAAATTAGTATTCAACTCCAATCCGAATGAATGACATTAACCTTTCTTACCTTTTTTTTTACAAGTAAATCAAAAGCCTACTTATATATACACACATAGATACAATTAGCTCGTAGGTTACATGTTCGATAAAGCAAATTACATAGTACATGATAATATTAATTAAGATTACAAGAGGTGTTTTGTGAAAATGATTAAATATTATCGAACAATATTTAAAAATAAGTACTTGAAATCTTGTTTATTATTTTGTTTACTCTCATATAATATTATGTGCTATATATATATATATATGCACGAATAGAAATAATCAAACCTGAACGGTCTAATAAGAACTATTTAAGGATTTGTTTGACAAGTTTTTGAAAAGTTAAAAATTGCTTCTGAAAATGAATATAAGTTTTGAAAAGTTAAAATTGATTTCTGAGAATGAATAGAAGAGTTTTTAAAGAAAATTAACTTAAAATAAATTTTTTAGAAAACTCTTCTACAATAAGTATAAATAAAAGAAGAAGTCATATTGAACAGTATCGAACGATCTAATAATACTGTTTAGCAGACATGCTATAATCAATGAATTTCCATATAAAATCATAAATCATATTAAATTTATATAGGTGGACAGTTTTTTGTATTATCATATTAAATTTTCATTAATATCTGCACCAAAAAGCAAGGAAAGAATCTAGAAATGCTCATTTCTTTTCATTTCATCAAAATCCCAGAAATATGAACAAATCATATTACTGTATCATGAGAGAGATATAGTGATATAGAGAGAGAAATTGAAGAGAAAAGGCAGAGAATATAAAGGACCAGATGTTGACAAATTCTACGTCGTTGTTCTTACAAGGTCATTTGTTTTTGTGGAGATTTCGTATATAGGATCTCTCTCTTTCTCATTTTCTTGAAAATTAATTATAATTATATAATTAGAAAAATATATACATACACTTGAAAAAGAATCCTTTTTTTCTTCATTCTCTCTCTAAAAGTAGTTGTTTCCTTTTTTTATTTTTTTCTCTCTTTTCGCTATAAATAGAGAGAGAGGCCCAGCAGATCGAAATCTCCAATGTTTTGTTCAGTTTAAGAAGGATCCCAGCTTCTTCAATGAAGTTATCAAGCCATTCTCTTTATTTTTTATTTCCTTTTATTTGACTATTATTGTTATTATTACTGTTAAATTTATATGTTTTGGCTTCTTTTTATTGGTTTTCTTTTTCACTAGTGGCCTATAGTGTTAAAGACTTTGAATTTCACATTATTCTGAGTTAATATAGATACTGTGGGATGATTCAATCTACAAGGGGTTCTTGAGCACTGATTCCAGGATGTGGGTCTGAGGTAAATTTATATTTTTATTCATTTTCTGACTTTTTATTTTCAAGATTTTATTGGATTTTGACTATGACCCTGGAGATGATAAGTCTTGTTTTTCCCTTTTAATTTTGCTCATGAGTAATTGTCTGATTATAGGAATTGTAATTGTTCTTAAAATGACCACTGTTTGAAAATTTTTAATGATTGTTTTTAATTGCTTGGATAATTTAATTTATGCATTTTCTTTATTAAAAAGTCTCATATATTTTGGGTTTGTTCTTTGTTCTTCAATAGATAAAATTGTAAACTGCAAACGGGTGCTTAATCTGATGAGTGATCATTCCAACTTAGGATGCACTTGAATTTTGTTTCTATAAATTCACCATTGTGGTGCAAAAAGATTGCAGCTCTGTTCGATGTATGTCTTGCTGGTTATTTGCTTGTTTGTAGCATATCTTAAATTCTCTGTATTTTTCAACTGTAATTGTGTTAGTCCAAGAGTGTTAGAATCTGCCTTAATAATTTAAACTAAATTTGTTCGGGGGATTGATTAAGTTTCCTAAATTAGAACCTCAGATGTCATTATCAAAATATTCAAAACATGCTACAGTCCCATTCGATCTGTATGTTACTTTGTCATGAATTTTATTGGCCTTAAGCCGGCCTTTTTTATTTGTTGAAGAGCATTTGAGTAAATGCCTAGGTTTTATCATCTTACTCGAGCATTCACGAATAGATATACAAGGTCAGTTCCTCTAGTTCTCCCTGCTTCTTTGAGATGTGATTTTTGGCAATGAAATTTGCGAGCTACAGGCTCCTTTTTATATATATTTCAAGATTAGAAAAAATAGGCGATGTTGAATAAAAGAACTCTTGATGTGAGGTTTCATTTATTAGTGTGCTCATTCTACTTGGTTATTTAATTTTATTTGCTGATGTGAAAATGACGACCTATATAGGTGCAGTAAGTAATTCTGTTGGTTGGGGTGTCTTACGAGAAATTATTAAATCTGTTGGATTACTTTCGTCATGAGATAAAAAGTTGAACCCCCTTAATTTACTTAGACACGTGTAGCGTACATGTGCCTGACTTTTGTATCTCGTATCTGTTCATTATCAAAAGTAACATTTATTATTGCGGTCGTTAGATTTCAACAATATGAGCTGGATGAGTGTAATCTAGTCGGAATTTAGAAAATATTCAACGCGTTATTATCTATTTCTTAAATGAGTAGCATGTCATTAATTGATTTTTCCATTTGCTTACAAACAATTAAATCTGACCTTGTATATAAACAAAGAAGCTCCAGGAGTTATAGTCTTACATATCCACCAGCTTTGTACAATAAAAAGTAGAGTCTTCTCCATCTTTTGTTTCATCGGTAAAGAAAAACTATTCTCTTTATGGAGAGAAAGTGAGCCGTGTTTTCTTCTTCCTCAATCAGTGAAGGGCGTGCTTGGATTTCTTTTTCATGTTGTCGCGTGAACTTTGAGGTCCATGTATGTAAGAAGCAGCTGTTATCCCACATGAAGACACACATTTTATTTTCTTTCTACCCACTTCATCAGCTCTATGTTCGTTCCATCGTTAGATCTGCAGTTATATGTAAGTTGCTTATTTTTTGCTATAATTATTCTTCTCTTATAATTTTTACTCATATCAAAGTATTTTGAATGTAAATCTTGCATCGGTGTCCTTCCTAACATATTGAAATAGAATTTCTTATTTCCTAAAGCTGTAATGGAAACTGTGGGATGTTTCAAATAATTTGAATCATGTGAGACATCAGATGTGATGATTCCCACTTTTCTTTTCCTTTTAACTCTTTATTTTGTTCTATCTTTTCTTGGTAAAATCACGAGCTAAAACATCAAAAGAGTTGGTAACGTTAATGAATTTGGTTGGCCAAATTGCAGAAATGAAAAGATATGAATTTGTACAGTGTATGCTGTAATCCAATTGCATGGTGACCTATTATATTACTGGATTTAGAAATTATCCATTCCCCAAAGATGCATGCTTAATCTTGTATATTGACAGTGGAAATTTTACATATTGATTATACTTTATTCCTCTAACAACTTGTCTTTCTTCCATTTTGCAATTTCGCAACTCATAATTCAAACTTTAAAAGAGAGTTAGAAATTCTGAAGTTCTTGAAAAGTCCGTCAAATATGTTGTGGAGGGTAAAATTGGAAATTCTGATTTTCGTCGCAATTTCGACCTTTTCTTTTTCTTGCACGAACTTTTGATTTTATAATCAGAAAAATGTCCCTCAGCACTTAATTTGCCAAAGAAAAGAAATGTTATTTTTATTTTTCTATTTTTTTCCCCTTGGAGATAGAGGGACTCTCATCTTTTGACGAAGAGGTGGATTGATTTTTTGTGATTTTCTGGTTCATTGGATTTTTTGATAATTGTATTAGGCTATCTTTCTTGTATTAGAAAACCATATTACATAACTTTTTCTTCCTTCTCTGTATGTTTAGTTGGCATGCCAGATTGTCTTTGTTTTCTATTCAATAACTTGGCATAATGTTGCCAAGACTTCCATGCAACATTCTAATGTCTGTAACTGTGCCAGTTGGAGAAAAGTGAGCAATTGCTGGTGAATTTCAGTTGATAGAAAATTATTGCAAATTCTGAGCTATAATATTTTATTTTGAAATCTTGTCTGTTTAATTTCCTTAATCAAATTTGGTTTTAGTTCTTATCTAAAGCCTTTGAAGACAAGGTAGAACTCAACTGAACAACAATATGGCAAGGTGCAACTGAAAGTTTCAGTGAAAAGGCACATGTCAATTATGTTATTTGAGGTCTATTTTAAGTTGCTAGGTTTATTACCTAAAAGGTAGTAGTCTCACATATGCTAAGAAATTGGTTTTCAAGTTTGTCTGCATTGTTAAATGTTGGAAGCTAGCTCCCAATTTTTTTCTTATATTTAGTGCAACACATAAATTATGGATATAACAATATACTAGCATTAATTTGATGTGAAAGAGAAAGATCCTTTTTTGGATATTGTTTTCTTGTTCGGGCTGTGATGGATGTGGTTTTGTCACAGAAAGTGTTGCCAAAGTTGAGGTGAAAAACAATTTGCTTTGCTTTTGATTTCTAGGTCAATCGTGATGTTAAAAATGTTAGTTTATCTATTTTTTTTTTTTTCTGTCCTCGGTATAATTTTGTGGTACTGCTGTTCAAATGCATTGGTTTATGAAACAAGGTAATAATACATGGCTTATTCTTTCTATTAGTATTGCATGATAAATGGTTCCTAGCTCTTGGTAGTAAAAAAAATATGGATTTTATGATCACAGCTTGATATTAATATTGTTTCATGGCTTTGTCTTGTTGAGATTTCTTTGTTATTTTCATTAATATTGAAACTTGTACTGATGCTGAGTAGTAGGACATCTTATTACCTGCAAGTGATTTTACTTAATCTGGAAAAGGAATAAAAAACTACGGGGAAGTGAAAAAAAGAATTATGTCACATTGACACGATTATTTTACCATTCAAATCTTCTCTGCAGGAATGGGAACAAAAGTGCATTGCAAAAGCTACTTGCCGGGATATTACTCCATGAGGGACCTTAACGAGGATTCTAGCAGTAGTAGCTGGCCCCTGTTTTATGGCGACGAGAACTTAACAAGTGGGCAATATTACAATGGTTTCATGCCAAGGACTATAACAGATAGATGTCTAGGACATGATAAGGATGCATTAAAGCAGAAAATGCTAGAACATGAGACAATCTTCAAGAATCAGGTGAGTATAATTTTTCTGTCACGTCTCTCATTCTTAGACATCCACTTCGTTCACTTCTATTAAGTTCTCAGTTCACATGTTTGGCTCAGCTTAAAAAGTTAACTTACAAGTAAATAAGTAAGTTTCAAAATAATTAGTTATTTATTGGTGAAAGTAGGAAATAAACAAGTTATTTGTTTTGACACTAAAGTAAGAGTTACTTTCAAAAAAAGTAAAATGCTTAAACATGTTTGGAGATAAAAGAATTACTTAAGACTAGCGTTATTTTTTTTAAGCTTAGTCAAACATGCTCGTGAATGTAAAATGGAGTCGTTTTTATACTTTAATGATCCAATGATGTCGCAGAGCTTGATTATTTGAATCTTCACTTTCATCCAGGTTCATGAGCTCCACCGTCTTTACAGAATTCAAAGGGATATGATGGAAGAAATCAAAAGAAAGGAACTACACAAACATCAGGCATCCATCGAACCATCATCGTCATCAAATCTTCAGGGATCTCAGATGCCAACAAAAGATGCTCGAGATTGGCATATGCCAGGCATTTCTTTGTTGAATTCTGGTTATGGTAGATTATCAATGTCAAGATTTGAAATTGTTAATTCTCCTCTGAGTTGTACAAAAGGGAACGACACACAGGCTGGTCCTTTTCAGTTCCAAGATGGGTGTACTTCAAAGGACTCTGATGCATTAGATTCTAGACCCTCCAAGGTGAGGAAGAAGTTATTTGATCTTGAACTTCCGGCCGATGAGTACATGCATACAGAAGAAGGGGAACAGTTACCAGACCACAAAGTATCCGGCATGTTGAGTTACGTTTCTAATGGAGATCCAAAAGTAGAACCCCAGAGCAGTATGAAGATTTCCCTTGGTGATGGTGGGATGACTGATTTCCATAGAGACGTTTCAGCTTCAGGTTCCCATTTAAGGGGCTGTGCTGGGTTGGCTGATCTAAACGAACCCATTCAGATTGAAGAAGTAACAGCTCCATCATCAATTGGTTTTATTGGTCATATTGCCAGCCGTGGAGCGACTAAAGGTATAAATCAGTTTGCTAAAGGAAATCCAGGAGTTTTCGGTGTACCAGGGGAAACCATACATTCCCATAATGGATCTTTGATAAATTCATCTATTGAGAGTAAGGGCAACGAGAGGGGGTGGCTCTCCCATATATATGAAGCAGGTAAATTTTTTGGTAAAGTTCCTTGAAAGTAATAATTTATTCATTATTTTTGTTCACTTCTTTTCTGTCTCCATGTCTGTTAAATTTTATGCTGTGTAGAAATTCCTTTTCGCATCACTAAGTTTTAACTAGATTAGAGACTATTGAAATCCTTATTTTATTCACGCTGTACAAGACAATCACTTAGTGACCACCTCTACACTCGAGTTTAAGCATTGAAAACTCGAGTAATAATTTCTCTCTTTGAACTGATGGTTTTATAAACTTCCTATCTTTCAACATATAAAACCTCCTATCTTTCAACAGGGACCGGAAAATATAACCCAAGTTCTGTAACTCAAGGTCTCCAACAAAATAAATCGCCGATACCTTGTCAGTCAGCACAGGTCATGCTCAACCAGGTTCACCATCGTCCAGGAATATATCCAACAGGTTATAGTAGAGAAGATCTGTGGAGAGATGGACCTAACCGTGATCACTCCAATTATAGCCATTTAGAACCAATTGCGGATTCTCATACCCGTGGGCCATGCCCGTCCATTAATTCTACAGGGTTTGCCAATTTATGGTCTCACTCCATCTCGTCTTGGACAAAGCCAACAAATAGCTCTACTCAAAAGTTGACCACGTTTCAACCATCTTTCAGTTCAGCTTCAGGTTTGCATCCGTATGCGCAGAGCCAGGAAACTTTTGGAGACAAGTGGAAGGTCAATGTTAGTTCTAGGTTGAATCTGGGTTCTGGAAATGATTTAACAAAACGTAATGGATTTCATCACGGGTCTACCTCAGGATCCAAAGAATTGCCGGGCTTTGATTATCTTAACTGCAGTAGGGATAATAAAGTAGCATCTGACCGTTCAACTAATCCTGGATTCGAGAAGTTTCTGAGTGGCTCCAGTCATGTTGATCTAAAACCTGCAATAGATATTAACTTGAACGAGTTACTTCCGAAGAACTCATCAAGTGAGGCAGTTCCTCTGCATGATCACACGGATGGAAAAATAATGCCTGATGACCAACAGATGGCTTTGCCTTGGCTTAAACCCAAGCCGGCATATAAAAATGAGGTTGTGAATACTAGGAGATCAGAACTCTCGGGGGACTTGGGCTGCTTCCAAGCTTCTTCCCGTTGCAAGACTGAAGTAGTGAGTGATCTTAATCAAATGTTCATGCCAAACATCGTGTTGGCTCCTAGTGATCTCGAGATTGGGGCTAAAAATGAAATAAGTGAGACTCAGAATGTCAAGAAAATTTTCGGGTTTCCCATTTTTGAACCCAATGCTCGTAACCTTGAGTCATCAGACCATGTTTCCACCTCGACAACTCTCGATTCCCCTCCCGACGGGAAAAAGGTCAAAGATGAAAGGAAAAACAGAATGATTGACATTAATCTTGCTTGTGAGTCTGATGAGCCGATTACTACAGAAGAACTGATTGTAGAGAAGGAAATGTGTACAGAAGCTACAGGTATCAGACATCACATTGATTTGAACTCTTCAATTAGTGAGGATGAAGATCCACCAGCACCCTCTAATGCAAGCAACAATGGCTGTGTGAAGATAATCTTGGACATAGATCTGGAAGTCCCTGTTCTTCTGGACAGTGAGGATGATAATACACCGTCCAAAGAAAATATACAACATGAGGCCTCATTACAGCCACTGGAACATGAACCCGGAAAAATACAGGATGAAGATCTTAGGAACGCTGCAGAAACAATATTTTCTATCTCAACATCTTGTCATCGAATTCCTGTGGACGATGGCATTTGCCATCCATCTGATACATCCTATTCAGATTCACTCATCTGGTTTGGCAATGTTGTATCATCACTTGCAGACGAGCTTGAGAGTAAGTCTGGCGAAGAATCAAGAGTTGGGGATCCTGCACCATTTTGTGAGAAGATAGACGAGTTTGAGGCTATGGCATTGCAACTAACAGAGACAAAAGAAGAAGACTACAAGCCTAAACCCTTTGTTCCCGAAGTCGAAATAGTGGAAGAAATGGGAGCCAGTTCAAATAGAACTCGAAGGAATCAGACAAGGAGAGGAAGGCAACGGAGGGACTTTAAAAGGGATATCCTTCCCGGTTTGACCTCACTCTCCAGGCATGAGGTGACTGAGGACCTCCAGACATTTGGTGGGTTGATGAGAGCCACAGGCCATTCTTGGAATTCAGGCATGACAAGAAGGAATGGCACAAGATATGGGGGTGCTCGGGGAAGGCGCCGTACAGTGATTGAATCTTCCCCTACTGCTATTTCAAGCCCAGTTAGCGTTCCATTGAAGCAGCAACTTAGTAATATTGAAGCTCGTTTGGAGGACGGAAGCCTAACAGGCTGGGGGAAAACAACTAGACGGCCCCGCAGACAAAGATGCCCTTCTGGTAATCTTTCATCTATTGCATTAACTTAACAATGCAGAGTCAGTTATTATTGTTTCGGGATTTATAGAGAGAAGTAAGACGCATGGGAGCTTGTTTTGTGAGTTTTGAGATTCTGGCTGCTGGTACCTATGGTTTGGCTTTGTAAATCTCGTTCTGATTGTCTTTGGCTTACCGACTTGTATTAGCTAGATATAATGTCTGATTTCTTGTGGATAATATAGCAGCATCGCTTTGAATATGTGCATTCATCTTTATCAAAAGCTATTATTGCTTTTTCGATTTTTGAATTCTCTCATCACTGCCCGGGTTCAAGAATGTGTCCCACGAGATTCGACTCACCTACAGAGGGAGCAATTCATTGTCTCGGAACTTTTGAGATACGGTTATATTAGCTGGAAGTACTCAAAAACAATTGGTGTCTCAACTTTGTGGCTAGGTTGACCTGTCAAGGAAATGGTCCAAACTGTTGTGAGCTTATTGTCATATTTACTAACATTATCGTACATAATTCGCATCTGTATTAGGTGGTTGGAACACGTGTAGTTTTTAAGATGCTACACGATTTTTATAGAACAAGTTCGAAGAAAGAGGTGTGGGTCGAACACGATCTACAATAATTTGTAATTTGTAAAAGTGCAACAACAAAGGAAAACACTTCTTATAGGACCCTTAAGGCGAGCCTATAGATTGTAATTTGTAAATACTAAAAAACTAGACAATGTTAACGAGAGGTTGGAGCTATCTAGATAAATGCTAAAATATTAAGAATGAATATGTTTGATGCGTTGACTTAACTCGAAAATGTTGTCGTACATCTCTTTTTTTGTTCACGATAAATTTTTATACATCATCAAAGAATCATGCTACTCTTACATTTTTGGTACACAACCCCCTCACATGGGGGTGGGGCCCGCGATTGTGGACCCCACGTGGATCTCACCCTCATGTGAGAGGGATGTGTACCAAGTTGTATACCAAGATGTGTAGGAGTAGCATTTTTCATCATCAAATTATAATATTTACTAAACTGATGAGGTAGAACAAAAATTTTCTCAGTTTGCGAAGTTCAATTTTATTCTTACCTTAATTTTGATTGAACTTGAAAATTTTATCACACCTCATTTTTTTGTTCACAATAAATTTTTATACATCATCAAATTATAATATTACTAAACTGATGAGATAGAACCAAAATCTTTTGAGTTTGTGCAGTTCAATTTTATTCTTACCTATATTTTTACTGAATTTGAAAATTTTGTCACGACTCTCTTTTTTTGTTCACGATAAATTGTTATAAACCAATATGCATAGATGTCATTAGACACAAAAATATATTAAATATGTATACAACTTGGGATTTGATTGGATACTCCCAAGAAAGTAATAAAAAACTGTACATTCTCGTGGTGGCATATTCATCGTTACACAAGACAACATAAGAAATCTAACTTCACCTTCTTCCTTAATCATATCCCTCTACCAATCCAATGTACCAAACTTGTTAACAATGTTCCATGTCTCAGTATTATCAAAAGTCCTCCTACTCAGTGTACAAGGCTCAAGAACGAATTCACCACAAGTTAAAGTTCCATATCTCAGTATTTTTAGACCTATGCTTCTCATTTTTGATCTCCAGAATCATCTGTATCTCTATTTACTAAGTCTCTTGGATGCTTTTTAGAAAGTCCATTCTCCGGTGGATCCTACATCCATTAACCGAGGCACCCCTAATGCTAGCATCTACAGGAAATGGCAATGAATTTACAAGTTCATACGCTCCGTTTAGATCACCAACTCGACTCAACATATCAACCAAGCGAGCATAAGGCTCGAAATTGTGCTTTAACTTCGAAATCCTTGATCATCGAGTTAAAGTTTAACTTCGCTTCAACATATCCAGCATGACTGCAAGTTCTGTCGTGCTATTGAAAACTCTTCGAGCCATCTGTAGGTCACCACGTCTAGCATACATGTCGGATAGAGCTGTATCCATTTACATATCTTGGGTTACACCAGAAGTAATCAGCTTACTAGGAATCCATTTTCCTTTCTCTATGTATCCTAGATTTGAGCAAGCTTAAATTGCACTTAAAAAGGTTACTTCGTCCACTTCAAGACAATTGACATACATTTCGTTCAAAAGACAGATGGCATCTTCTAAGTAGCCATTTTGAGAGCATCCACACATTATAGAATTCATGCTATAGCACTTTCTCGTTGGGCAATACGAAAAACCTGATAGGTTGAATCCACAAATTCGCATTTAGAGTACATGTCAATTAGAGCATTTTGCAAAAACTCTTTCAATGGACAACAGCCATGCACTTGACATCCGATTTTAGAAAAACCAGCATCTCCACAGGCCAATAGAACACTTGCCAATGCAAATGAATCGGCCAACATCCCTTGAATAAACATTTGAACAAAAAGTGTGAAAGCCTCATTGGCCATTTGTTCCCAAACACAACCTGGAATGAGTAATTTCAATGATATTAATATTGGTATCCACACATAACACTCTCGCATCTGAATAAACGTCACTACCGCTTCTTGAAAGCGTCCATTTTGAATATAGCATGCAATCATCACCGTCTATAAAGACACTCCGGCAAATACCGTTGTAGAACAACAATTCTGCAATACGCAAATCGCCAAATTGTCCATACATTGTAGCAAGAGAACTCACCTCTATAGCACAGACACTTCAATTAGGACCGTGTGTCCGTGTCCGATACGTGTCAGACACGAGTCGATACCGACACTTCTCGGACACTCTACCGTAATCATTTTTCTTTTTATATGAGAAATATTATATATTGTTAATTCAAAGTTATTAGCAAGTAACAAATAGGTAATCATATTTAAAAGATTTCAACAAGAAAAATTAATAACAAGTATAAAACTAAATTTATACTATATAAATGAAGAATTTTTAAGAATTTAATCAACATGTCGTGTCTGTACTTTTTTTAAAAATCGCGTGCCGGCGTATTCGACACGTATCGTGTTGGTGCATAATAGGATCTCACCAACAATCATTTTCAACATTCCTTCAAACCACATAACCATGAACTGACTTTCCATCTCTCGATAATCTCAACTTACCGCAGGCCTCAGATATACTAAACATAGTTACCGAATCAATTTCCATACCTTCCTTCGCCATTTCCATGAAAATTTCCATCCCTTCACTAGCCTGACCATTCTGAACATGAACACATATTATTGAACTCCAAGAAATCATTTCTCACTGACAATTCATCAAATATTTTCCTAGCATTAAAGAAAAAACCCAATTCACCATACATACTCAGCAATGAAGTCTCAACAAAGGGATCAGACTCAATCCCAGATTTTAGAATCCTACAATGGACCTTTTTCCACATTCCAAGATCATTAATTGCAGATCAGGGCCTCAGAATTGATGGCAAAATGAAGCTACTAAATTGGGTCACATTATACGTCATCTTTTCGTACATAAAAATGGTTTCTAGAAGGAGGTCATTCCACACACAGCATTTGTTCAAAGCACCCCACATGAAGGAACCTGATTTAGAAAATTGTCAAAAATTAGTGTTGAGGATTGATGAAACCCATTTGAGCATAGGATTCAATGAACTTGGCTGATACAAGGGGGTTTCATTGCAGGCTGGTCGCTCTGAGGTGTGCGTGGAGTTGAATGAGCTTTCTTGAGGTTTTGCAGGATCTGAACAGTGGCATGTAAAGTTTCATTTTTGGCTTGATTACATCAAGAATTCAAAATTTAGTAGGAGGTCCTACAAGAAACTGGAATCTAGGGTAGAAGAATTTCCAAGCTAGAAAAGAAGAGTAGTTTCCCGAGGCTTGAATTCCAGGGAAAGCAGATGTTATGCAAAATATGCATCAATTTGGGTTATGTAGAAGTGTGCGTTGTGCGCGTGAGGAAGTATTGGCGAAAATGTGAACTCGAACAAAATCAAGAAAATCGTTTAGGCGTGGGCTGGAGTGAAGAATTAAGCATGTGACCCACCATTGGTATATTTTGAGTCGAAAAAAAATAGTATACTCCAATTTTTACAAGTATTTATAAGCACACCAAACCGATTTCTACTTTGACTACTCTCCTAAATTGAGTTATTAGAGATCTCAAAAAGATCACGAATTCATATAAATTTGACATGAAGAATGCCTTTCAACAACACAAGGGAAGGGGGATCCGATAGAATTTCTATTCAGCTTCATAAACAATACCCTAAACCACTTTTTATTTCTTTTGGGAAAAAAAAATTGTAATCCGAAATGAATGTCAAAACCATCTGCAGGTGAAAAACAGGGGTCGATGCATACTCATCTAGCATGTTGATATGTTTGGACTACACAATATTAAGGAACAGAATCACGTGAGATATTTTCTATTATCTTGTCCAATAGTGCTTCCTAAACATGACTTCAAAATTCCAACAAATTTTACAAATACACCCATGCGCTTCTCTAATCTGTGAAATGAAACTAACCCAAGATTGCTTTCTACAATGTTGTACTTATTTTACACACCCAAGATATGCACAAAACAGAAGCAGCTTCCTACTATAACGTTACACAGAGGAGTCAAATCAAATTTCATCTTGAAAAACTGTAGTACTACATGTAGTTATTCATATAATCAGATCTATATGATGTAACTTAAAACTTCTTTAATGGGATATGGAACTTTTTACCGTAAAAGCAATAGTGCCCTGAAACTTCTTAACTAGAGAAATGTTTTTGGTCGATTTTCTCTAGCTTGTCCAGACAGGAGATGAGGCATCAAAGGTTCACGCATCTTTTCCATCTTCCTCATTTTGTGGGTCGTGTGGCTGTTCATGACGAGGCTGATTGTATTTCTCGCGCAGCTGTTTAATCGGGATAAGATCTCCAGCTGCGTCAGCTCCATAAAACAAGAAAGAAACATAAGGGTGATCAAATCTATCCTGCACATTTGATGACAATCTCAAACAATTAGATGCAGAATAACCCGGATAGCCTTTTCATTTAATGATGATTCAACCAACCATGTCTTGTTGATTGGGTGTCAGTAAATTCTCCTCGGGAACTGCAGAATAATACCGATTGGGAATCAAATCAGGGGCACAGAGCAGATGAACACCACAGAATGCAAGAATCAAACACAAATAATCAAAAACGGGTACAAGTAACAAGAATTACAACTGAAGAACGTAATGGAATCAGGTACAAAAAAATACTTGGGCTTACCATATGCTACTAACAGGTTGGGGTCTTCGTGTACGTTGACCAATACCTGCAAGACAATAGGTTAAATTAACTATAGTCTATAGTGGGTTCCCCCCATTCTGTTACCAAGTAATGCTAATTCTACTTATTATTACTCAATAAAGGTTCATAGCAAAGGAAATATGGTATTTGACATTTAAATGCTGCACACATCAAACAGGAGCTACGTAGGAATGGAACCAGTTTAACTGGCTGGGCATTATCAATGAGAAAAATGTAAAAAACACATCTTATGGTGGATGGTGGCGAACTGCAGCATCAGGATTGACTGATACTAGGTAACCTCGAAGCTAGAAAATTTATTTAAGAGTAAAAAAAAAAATTTAAAAAAAAAAAAAAATTGGAAGCAAAATTTATTTAAAAGTAAGGGTTAATTACGTTAAAGGTCACCGAAGTTTTGAATAGTTATGCCAATTGTCATTTGTCCCTGAAATTATTTTTATTGTAATAATCACTCAAGTTTCTAACTATTACGCTAATGATCACTCATAAAAAATTAATATTAAATCTTAAGTGGCATTAGTAAGTGCCAAAATGTCACCAAATAAATAACGCCAAGTCAACAAAATTGGAGAGTTAGAAAACATAATGCAACTTCAGCTTTCGTCAAATTTTGGGCTAAAGTCGTAGAGTAAACCCACATTATTATTGTAACAACGATTTTGCAAACTCGACCTCATAAATAACATTAGTTCGTGTCGTTGGCACTTAATGCAACCGCATTGGATTAAATGTTAATTTTTTTTGACCGAGTGATTATTACTGTAACAATTTAAAACTCGAGTGACTATTACTCCTAAAAGTAACTTCTACTTAATTTCAAACTTAGGCAAACATGCAAAAGGCACATTCTTCACACAAAAGCATAGGGATGCATATTTGTCCAGTTAAACCTGATAAAATGGCTGATCAGGGCCACGAACCAACTTTTCGATGTTAGCAGTTTCCATCCATGACTTTGACTCAAAGCACACTGGATCCATTCCACAAATAACAGCACGATATCCTAGGATCACCAGATCATATATTAATAATACAAAGAATCATGAGTAGTCCAGCAGGTATCCATCAATTATGGACTCGAACATCCACGAGGGATAGCAAAAACTCCTCAGAAGAGAAGGTTTTTTTGTGGATATAATGTAAGAAGCTAGTTAAATAAGTTGATATGGGGTAAGAAGCAAAAATAATTTCTCCTTGTATGCTCAGGAGTGCATGCTAAACACGTTTTATAATAAGCTCTAATGCTAAACTATTTAAACAGACATTGTAGTGAAAAAGATTTAGGTATTATTTAGAAATAAATCAATAAAGATAGATATATTTTACTACATTTAGCAAAATTGACCTATTAATTATATGCTAATTTTGTTTCACCTCTTGAGGATGGGAAACGTGTACATGGAATTAGTACTTGCCAAAACAATATGGATCAGAAGTAGCACTAGTAGTTTGCACAAATTCTTTCATAGTTTCATACAATGTTATATTACAAGGTGAGCAATTCAACAAAATAGGGCTGGGGCCAAAATGAGTCGACTCAATTACCAAATATCTTATGCTTCACTTTCTGCCCCAAACGAAAAGTGTATTGCACATTTTCATATGCTTGAACTTTTACTGATGCAGCCAAAGACTCTGCCTCAAGTTTGGAAATTTCATCCCGTAACTCAGCTGCCAAGTTATAGTTCTCACTCTGAATTGCATTCTGCAGGTCTGCACTGAAAGAAGTACAAGTTTTGCAATAAAGTTTTTAGACAAACTGATATGGGAAAATTGGAAAGAAAAGAGAAAAAAGACGATAAAAGTAACCTACAAACCAATAAGGCTCTTATTTGGCAATGATTTGAAGAAATCATAAGGAAAACTGAAAGGAGACTTACCGAAGGCGTAAAAGGCTTATGGCTATATCTTGCACTTCACTCTTTGAGGCTGATCCCCTTCTATTTTCTTGGAGCTTGATAACCTCAGATTCAACCTTCCATTGGAAACATCACATAAGCATGCTAAGGTCTTCACGAACACCTCAATTTTACATTAAAATCTAGTCTATATAATTTCTGAGAAAATTACAAACAATTATACAAGTTGGAATACTAAGCATATGTTTGGCAAGTGTTTATAAATAGATAAAAATGAGTGATGGATAAGTGGGTAGTATTTGTGGGGCCCGAAATACATGGATAAAAAGTGGTTTGACTTTTAGCAAGTGTTTATAAACACTTGCCAAGAGGAAACAAGTACTGCCACCGAAAGAGAATAGTAACTATAATCCATCAAAAACTTTCAATAAAGATACATACAGAGACAAAATCTTCTTCGCAGTAAAAGTGTGTTGTATAAGAAAATACGAACAATGACTGATCTAATCCTAACCTCAGTCAGCTTGTTCCTCAATTCTTGAGCAATTTCATACTGCTCCACATTCAAAGCATACTGCAATATAATACAGTGACGAGCTGAGTTAACACATTCCTTTTCTAGCCATTTTAAACATTTAAAGTGAGTAGCAACAAACACTCCAAACCTGTACACGAGTTGCCAAATCCAGCTGGAAAAAGAACATTAGTATATCCTCATTTGCACTCTCACTGCGCTCACAGCTTGCATCCAATTCTGATCCCTTATCACCTCTAAACAGCCATCCAGCTTCAACTCTCACATTTCCAGGTCGAGATATATCAGATTGACCCGCAAAGGATGAGGTTTTTCTACCATGAGAACAAAGGTACAGTTTTTGAACCCCAAAAACTATATGTATTTCCTTCATTTGCCCTGAATTCCTCCATTCGTTGTTCACTCCACAAATAACACTGCACTGGGAAATTGCTAATGTGCTCATGGACATACTTTGCACCATTTCAAGAGTGCAATTGCAATCCTTAATTTTCGTCCCGTTGGAAAGAAACAACTGGATTCGCTTCTTAATCTTTTATTTCTTTGGCATGCATCTAAGTGAACCAATGTACCATTCAGTGTTGATGAAAACCATGGAAAAGAAAGATTCAATACAAAGAGTTACACCAAACACCAACTATATACATGGACTTGTATCTCAAACATGAAGCTGATGGAGTTTTATTCAAATTCTACAGCAGATTCAATAACTTCCATTACTAGCCTCAATCCCGTCACATAAATTGCAGTGTTAGAGACTTTCACATGTCTGTAAACAGTGTTGTCAAAAGCACACTAGGCTTACCTCTTGTGGCACGCCTCGTACAAGGCCTTGATTAGGAACCTCAAAGCTTGCACTCCGTGCTCTTTGTCAAGGCTTACGCCTTGACTTGTCAGTTTGGGCCGATTTTCATTTTTACTACGCTTACCTTCTTGGGGGTGTTTTTAAAGTCCAGTATTTTGCTTTTGTTTTAGACACGATCCATACATTAAAAGAAAAAATGAAACAGCTTGAGATTATACAATCGAACAACTGGAGAACATTCAAATTCTGTTTTTTTCTTCTTTTCTGCAGCGCTCATGCTATTTAAATTGGTTAATGGGTTAAATTTCAATTTTGAAACTTGGAACCTATTGACAACAAGAATCAAACTCAAAACGATAACCCAAACCAAGTCCAAAGTTAACATCCACACACAAACAGAAGGTGAGATTACTGTTTCAAAACACTAAAAAAAAAAAAAAAAAAAATAAGAGAGAACATCATTTCCAAATACAAAAACTCAGTACAATCAAAAAATGAATTCTTATTTCACTTGCAACGGGTGTTGTTTTAATGTGCAAGTGCGGCGTATTGTTTTGGGGCTAAATTTTTACCTCTAGAAGTTCAAACTGTGCAGCGATAAGGAACTGAGCTTTTTCTGCTTTGTAGAGATATAATTACTCAAATTCCGAACTGAAATGGGCTTTCTGCAAAAATCTGGCGCCTCTTGCGCTCTCTGCGATTCATACAGCTAGATTTGGCTACCTCAATCAATGTTGATAACCAAAGAAGGGAAAATTAGGAAAAGAAAAATATGAACCAGTAAATTAAAAAGAACAATTGGGGCCCTGTTTGATTGGTGAGGATTAGAATTGATAACGTGGCACATTTTATAGCATGGATAAACGTAAAAGTTACTAAGCCCTTGTTTGGTCCGATTAAAAATCAAATTAAAGATCTGTTTGATTGCAAAGGTGAAAAATGAGTGAAAAAAAAATATTTTATAGGGAATTGATTTGCCTATAAATTATTTTACTGAGAATTGTAATTAATTGTGTTTGATTGATATAATTTTTCATGAAAAATGTTGAAAGTTTGGTATCGATTTGGCTTCGTTTTTTATGAAAATTGTCCATTAAAGTGATAATTTTTTCTACCATTGGGTCCAGACTTTGTTCCAATTGCCAAAAAAAAAAAAAAATTTGAAATTTTTTTTTACCATATCGAATACATTCGTTTGACTTTGTTTTGCATGAAAATTGTCAATAAAAGTGATAAATTTTTTTACCATTGTAACTAAATTTTTTTTCCAATTGCCAAAAAAAAACCTGAAAAATATTTACTAACCAAAATATCAAAAATTTGTTTTCCTCAAAAATGTGAAAATTTGGAAAGTTGGAAAACATTTTTCCGGTAAAATTTTGCCTATCAAACACTCCAAAAGTTGGAAAATTTTCCATTTTTCATGGAAAATGTGGTATATCAAACGAACCCTAAGTGTTGACAAAATCTAGACCATTGATTTTAAAAACTGTTTTTGAAATGATTGGCCTAACCGTTGCCAAAGTGTCAAGATCAAACTCAAAATAATAGGTTTTTTTTTTTTTTTTCTTTTTCTTTTTTCTACACTCTATTGAAAATTGGGTAGGCAATGAAAAATAATATTTTGCAAACTGATTGCATTTTTATAGTTTTATTTATATAAGGTAAAAGATCTCGTGATGATCTATTCACAAAAATTATTCTAAACTAACAATTTTGTTATATATATATATATATAATTAATTAATTAAAAAAATAAAAGAACTTTTGAGTTCCAATTTCATAACTTGCAATTGTATATTAGTAACTAACCAACGACAGAGGTTTAACTAACCAATCAAACTTCGTTTATTCATCAAGAATAATAACTCATGTCTGACACACAGTTATATCGTTGTAGTCCTGTCACTAGCGGAAGCTAAGCCCTAAGAAATATTGCTTACGTCGGCCTAAACAAAAAAATTAGATTCCTTTTTTATTGTGTTTGTAAGAGATCATTTAAAATGAAAATGTTTTTTTTTTTTTAAGAACATGTGATTAAAAAACAGGGATAAGTTATGGGTAAACACGAAAAATTATTTTATTTGAAAATAAATTTTATAAAAATTGTGACAAACAAACGCTTAAAGAAAATGGCTAAGCAAATGACCAGTAATAGTTAGTTTTTCGAAATCAAATGTCCTGAAAGGGTGCTAAAGGGAGATCAAGCTTGCCTTTATCGAATGTTCAACTGTTCAAGGGAGGAAAGTTCGACGCAAATGGAATTTTTTCTGAAAATTGGATGCAGTTACTAATTCACGATCTGTCATGTACATAATGAAAAATTCATTCTCTAGAATTTTTATAAAAATAAAATTCATTTGCTTCTCTTGGATGGATGGAAGTTTGATTTTTCCCAAACCTGTTTAAAGCGGTGAAGTTTACAAACAATAATAAGTTGACACTCAACGATGAATAGAACATAGAACCAATAAGTGTTGAGAGAGGAGAGAAAATGAAAGGGAAATAATGAAGAATTAATATGATATACTCCACTTTATGCCCCACAACTATAGGCTATAGAATAGTGGTGCGAATAGTTGAGTAATGTGGTGGTCCAACTCCCAACTGCAATGCAAATTAAAAACCAAATCCACATTGATCCCCCAATATATTTTCTTTGTTTGCTCCAAACTGAATGAAAAACATGTGCAGGGCAAACAAACAAATTGTGACCATTTCTCCATATAAATCACAGGTTGGGTAATTTTCACTACAACCCCTCAAACTATGAAAAAATGAATCTTAGCAATGAATGTATCAAAATCGTTTCCTTTTCTTCCACATCGTAGGAGTTAGATCTCACTGAAAAAACATTACTAAGGCAAAATAACATTTGCAGGTTTGTGCACTTCTGATATGCGCTTCATCTAGCTTTTTGATACCATATCGACATGAGTGCTATTTTCGTTGTACAGAAAAGACAATGTAGCAGTAATTATCATCACACTATTCACGTGTTTAAACAACATTACTAAAGTAGAATAACATTTATAGGTAGTGGTGACAATCGAGCCGAGCGGCTCGTACTGTAGACGCCCACGAGCCGCTCGGACTCGTCAAAAAAGAGCCCGAACACGAGCCAAGCAGAGGGCTTGGTATCCGAGCCTACTCGGCTAGACAAATTGACGAGCCGCTCGACGAGTAGNACCATGTTTACTTTATGTTCTTCATGCAGGTTGACATTAGACATTATATGATGGAAGTACTAAAAAAATGAAAGCATAGAGACATAAACGAGGAAAATGATAATGTTATGAAAAATTGAATTAAGTATTACCAATTCGATATATGATAAATAAACACGGTCAATGAATAACTCAAAAACGGTAGAATTCATTATTATTTCAAAATTAAAAATCCATAAAAAGTAGATTAATAATCCAAAACTATAAAATTCACTACTAATAATGTCTGATAAGATGCTTTATTTTAATTAATATATTATCCAAATAGAACGTTCTTGTGGTGTCGTGTTCAAGAATTCAAATTTCTTTACTCTAGTATTAAGCAAATCAAGGGCCTGAAAACGAGCATCATCGTCCAAGTTTGGGATCTCCTTGATAGCATTCGAACAATTACATTCTCTAGTGTCAATTTCAATAGCACGAGAAATCTTGTCAACAGTACGAGCAACCTTGTCTTTAACATTGGATGGGGTACTTTTGGGGTCCATCTGGTTAGGTTTTGCTTCAAACTTAGTTCTATCTCGTTTTCAAATTGATGGGGGAACCTCTGAACTTATATGTGTAGGGAGTGTTAAGGGATATAATCCCACATCGAATAAAGATGAAAATATAGATCAATTTATAAGAGTTCGAACTATTCTTTTTAATAATGATAACATTTTAAGATAGAACCCCAAATTTTAACATAGTATCAGAACATATTAAGTTCCAACAAGCAATTCGATTCAATTAAGACTCCAAAAAAAATTGATCACGCGAATTTCAAGATTAGTCTGCTCAAACGAGCCACCATATTGTTGGGGCATGTTAAGGGATAAAATCTCACATCAAATAAAGATGAAAACATAGACCAATTTATAAGTGTTTAAGCTACTTCTCTTAATAAAGTTGACATTTTAAGATTGAACTTCAAATCTTAAAACATTTATCGTCTGATGAAGATGCAGGGGGTGATGATTTGGATGATTTGACGGTCACTAATGGATCTATATGACTTCAATTGGCAAAACATTCCTTTCTTCAATGTGTGTAATTCTCGTGGAGTTGCATAACATCTCGTGTATAGGTATTTCATCCTTGCAGCCACTTTATGGTCTGTGAGACTGTGACACTCGACCCCAGAAATAAAGGCAATATATTGTCTCAACTTATTTAAATTCTTATTTAAAAACTGATTATCAATGTTGTAAATTTGTAATCGAGCATATAGAAACACAATCTTTATTGATTTATTAGGAAAAAGAAGAGTCACATCGCAAAAATTAAAAAATATCTACTTTTTATTTAATCGATAAAAAGTATTGTCATGCTATCACCGCACACCTTTTGGCAACAATTATTAGAGATAAAACCAAATACTCGCAAAAAGATGTGAAGATCATTGTAAATAATTTTGTCATTATCAAATGTACTTGGATGATATCTTAAACTCCACTAAAGTTGTTTAAGAAAAATAGGACTCTTGCAATCCCTATTTAATCAACAATTTCCAATAACACGAAACCTTCCAACTTCCTATGTATACTCCTACTTATTCAAGCGTCAATTCTCCATAGGATGAAGCCTTTCAACTTCATGTTTTTACTGTCAATATCAGGTGGTGACATATACAATGAATAGTCATAGCTCAAATTCGAAGGAAACTTGTGCAATTTGCTTGGAGATTGTCAATGTACTCGAGATGTTTTCCGTTGAATACTGCTTCCACAGGTTTTGCTTTTCTTGTGTGAAGAAACATGTCGAGGTACAATTGCGCCAAGGGATTGTGCCCAAGTGTCCTTTTCAAGGTTGCCGGTCTGATCTGGAAATAGATAGCTGCACAAAGTTATTAACACCAGAGTTAATTGAGATCATGACTCAACGCATAAAGGAAGCTCGTATTCCTGTTACGGAGAGAGTTTATTGCCCAAATTCCCGGTGCTCCACACTCATGTCGAAACGCGAGGCTTTGGAATTTTCAGAAATGAAATGCACGAATGCTAAAGAATCAGGGGCTGGGAAATGCATTAAGTGTTACGAGTCTTTTTGCGTCAACTGCAAGGTGCCTTGGCATGAGAACATGTCGTGTTATGATTATAAAAGTTCCCATATCTATTCCTGTTCAGAGGATGCCGCGTTGGATTCACTTGCTAAAAAAGAACGGTGGCGCCAGTGTAAGAAATGCAGCAACATGATTGAATTAGTTGTTGGTTGCTTCCACATAACTTGCAGGTATCTTTGAAGAGTAATGCCATTTATCTCTAATAGAGTTCTTCAGCTAACCTATCTTATACGATGAACTAATCTTCAAAAATCGGTGTGCTACATGTACATAATAATTTACATACATATGTGTGGTGAGATATGATCGGATCGAAATTTCTTCAACCAAATAAAATAAAATAAAAACTTCTAATTATTATATTATGTACAAATAGCATTATTCTTCAGAAATTCTTATCTGAAGGCGGTAACTCTTGCTTGTATTGTCCTTGCAGATGTGGATACGAGTTTTGCTATGCTTGCGGTATGGAGTGGAAGGGGAAAACACCAACCTGCACTTGTCCAATATGGGAACACCGCTACATTATCCACAACTAGCTAGCATTATGGCTCGATCACAGAAAGCTCGACCACCTACTTGGCTCACGTAAATGATCACTGAAAACATCACCCTCAATTATTTCCCCTCGTATTCTCTTCCTTCTGAATCATTTTTGTAAGTTTGTTTATCGATTTCAAAGGTCTCTGTAAAGACATGGAATATTTATAACCCAATGCTCTATTCATCTTTGTTGAATTCAATGTTTTCTCCTCGTGTTGGTAAAAAATATATTTAAGTTATATGTATAAATAAATAAAATTTTGTAGGTGACACCAACAACTTTCTATCAATTGGTCGAAGCACTGTTGCTGATGACATTGTCGTAAGTAAATATATAGAAAAAAAAATAAAAATATATCTAACACATCCTTATTAACTTATAAAAAATATATATGGTACGAATAACATTTTATGAGCGACAATTTTCCAATCTCGGCATTCACATTTTAATCAACGAATAATTGATTCTTAAATTCATGGTATTCTATTTGGATCAACGTGATTTTCATTTTACGTTCATTCACATTTATTTCACACTTCATACTACGAACAATTTGGTATCATAGTACAATCATGTTCTTGATGGAGAAAAGTCTTTGTTCACCAAGTCCAATGACGGAACCTATATGTGAAGAAACACTTTTTGCTACTTTCAAAGGTGAAAAAAGTGTACGATTTATATGGTGACAGTTACGATGATCCCCCAATTTTTCACGAGATTGAATTTTTAGATTTTGGTGGTGACAATAGCGACAATTCTCCATTTTTTTCTATGACAAAACTGACGTCCAGATCTCTGAAAAGTCGACCATGGAATTCGAGGTAAGTTAAAAAAAAATTAAGTCGGGTAATCAATAAACATTTTATTATTTAAATAAGTTGAATTCTTACGAGATAAATGAAACTTTGACACGGATGATGAATCGGATTCATCAACAGCATTGTTTAGACTTGGAGACCAGAAGCTTCGTAGAAATGGCACAATTACTGGATCAATGGAGTTGTCCAATTCCTGATATTTTGGTAGCAATGTAAACTACGTAAGATTGTGTCTTATTTATCAAACATTCACATGGCATTCAAAGATGGCGGCTTGAAGTCAACGGAGACACCAAGATACTGGGGAAAATCTCACTGGACGCAACAGAAACCAAAAGAATGAAAAACGAAACTGCACCTTCGTTCGCACGGCAATGGGCATTACACAAACTACAAGTCCAAGTTTGGCATTGAAGCTGTTGACCCCAGTAATTGGACCGACGCGTAGCCAATGGAAAGCAACTCCACGTATGCTCCTTCACGTACACTTGTAACACACCGTTAATTGCTCGTGGCCTTTCTCGGTGACAGTGAAAGTGACAGTGAACACTCCAACGATCAAGTCAGTTAAGTGATAAACAAAACTTGGGAACTTTGGTGGCTGGAACCGCCGGAATATGAATATCACGATACAAGAGTTTTATGTTTTCCCTATAAAATTTATTTGTAGGTAAAGGTTCTTATTTGTGGGAAAAAATATTTGCAGACGAAAAAGTTTTGTAGGCATATTTGTGAGGCAAACATCGAGGAGACAGGTACAAGACAATAAATTTTTGAAATTTGTGAGCTAAAGTTTTTCCTTACAAACCATTTGGAGACAAATAAAATACGTCTTGTAAGTTTTCCCCTGACAAAATCATTCGTCTGCTAAAGTTACTTTTGCCCATGAACCAGAAAAGGTTTTCCCTACAAATTATGCTGTGAGCTAAATCATGCCCTACAAATAATTTTTCGTGTGGAAAGAATATTTGTAGGCTAAGATATACGCATTTTTCCCAACAATTAAAAAATTGTGGCAACATGGTACTAATTATTTTGTGAGGTAAACTTTATTTCTCTCTACAAACACTTTATTTGTAGGAAAAGATCCAACAATTCTATTGAAAAACTATGTTCATTTTATCAGGCCAAACAGAATCAAACAATCAGATAAAAGCAGGAAATGTTTTGTTTCCACATGATAGAGTCTATAAGTTCAATTGAATATACACACATTTGTCCCAACCAAGCAGTTAATAGATTGAACTTGTAATTTTATAATAGCAACATTAATTTAACTATTATTGAAATTCTTCTGTCTAAGCATTAAACTTGCACAAACTGTGTGGGCATTCCAGTTTCCAGTTGGGCATTAAAAAATACAGACAATCATCTGAATCTATCTTCAGTTTAAAAAGTCCAGAACACAAACAAAATTCAATCATACTACATATATACTCTCCTTTACACCTTCATTTACACTCTTTCACGTGGCAACATCTACACTCTTGATTTTCAATTCATCCATCACATCACTGCACAGATTTCCTCCATATATGAGGAAATGTCATCCAAGTGGTAAAGAAGAATATACATGTAGCATTATTCAACAAAATTCCACTATGACCAAATCTATACCACTCAGGCCAAGTCAACTTTCCCTTTCCCATCCTCTAGGTGGAAGGTTCTTTGGTGCAATAACTAGTGACATTCCCAATCAATCGTTAGATTTCAAGCCAACATTTCACTAAAATACTAAGAAGTAAAGCATTCTTCGTTAGTCCATGTTCAGTAAGTCAATGCAAATTAGCGACAAATAATGACACCCCCACCCTACCAATGGACACGCGCACACTCAAAATAAAAACTACTTTTGCTCTTCTACAAGCCATTTTCCAGTGCATCAGTAAAATGCTTAGACTCAGCAACATAAATATAGCTCCAAGCTCAAGAATGAAGTAAAATATG
>CAIGRF010272212.1:8590-18716 GCA_903798235.1 Fraxinus ornus
CCAAAATTATCCTATATTAGGTATAGAAAATCTTGATTTAAATTAAGGAATAAAAGAATGATATTTAAGTCTTTTTATTGTCTAAACAATGTTTGCCACGTATACTTGTTTTCTAGTTGGGATTTAAGTCCATGTATGAGTAGCACTACTCAATGTTGGATGTACAGGTGGGGTGGGGGGGGGTTTCACAGCCTCGTGTGAGTTGTGGAACGCATTGAAGTAGCACATTTTCTTAAAAAATTGCATTCTTACTCTACTCATTTTTAACAACACATTTATCAATAAAATAATATTACACGTAAATTCAAAAATTTTCCTAATTTTTTAACCACATGTTTTCCATCATATCACTTGAAAAAATGCATTATTTTCCCCACAATGCGCATCAATCACACGTTCTTACAATAAAATGTTCTTCACGTAAACCTAAAATTTTTCCTACTTTTTAACAATGTTTTAAATAATGATTTTTAGGAGAATATATGTTTAAAAAGTAGAGAATAGTTTAAATTATGTACAAAATATTTTATTATATGAATATGTAAAAAAAAAAAAGGATTTCAAATAATAGTTGTCAAAACTTTACTCTTACTGTAAAGTTATATTATCACCAAAAGTCAAAATGTTATTTATTGGCACTCTTACACTTGTAGTTGTAGGTGTAGGTGTAAGTGAACAACTAAGTGAATGTTCTCTTCGTGTTTCAATTTTTCGTTTTTAGTTTTGAATTCATTTTGAATTTTGTGTTTTGAGTCTTCATTTTGAGATTGTTGAAAATGTGTTCTTTTTGTCATTTTGAAAAATTATTTTCAAAAATAAAAAATTGAAAAACTTGTTCTCTTCTTCCCCTCTCCCTCTTCTTCTTCTCCTCCTCTCTTCGTCTCTCTTTCTCTGTCTTCTCCCTCGCAAGGCCACTGGCACCGAATTCGTCGCGACAACTCCCTGCGATCTCCTGCTTCTTCATCATTTTTTTTATGCGGTGATTGGATACAGCATTGTCGGCTTCTTCTGTTGCTGTTGCTGTGGTTGTGGAGGTAGTTTTGGGTCGCGACGTCGTCATATTCTTCTACCATTCTTCTTTTGTTATGGTTGGGTTGTGACGTCGCCAGCTTCTTCTATTTTTGTGGATGTGGCGGTGGCGGTGGTTTTGGGTCACGATGTCACCGACTTCTTCTGCTATTCTTCTTCTATTGTGGTTGGGTCACGACGTCGTTGACTTCTTCTATTGTTGTGGCTGTGGCGGTGACGTTGGTTTTTGGTTCAGACGTTGCCCGAGGTGGTTTTGGCGACGGCGACGACGGTGTGGTGCAGGCGGCGATAACGATGATTTTTATTGGTGGCGTAATTGAAAACAGCCAAAATCCTTTTTGAAAATTTTGGTTTGGTTTTAACTGAAAACACTCAAAATGACATTTTTGAAGTTTTCGATTTTCTTTGTAAATTTTAAATTCGTTTTTGAAAATAGGTAAGTAAACGCATTTTCACTATTTTGGAAAATCGAAAACAGAAAATGGGATGAAAACGGTAAAGCGAACAACTCCTAAATTTTTGATACTGCTCCAACATATAAATAAGCTTAGATTGTGTGGAGAAATTGTTGCGCAAAGTATTTTGGTACCGATTAAAATATAGATTGTAATCTAAGTCAAAATCAACAATTAATGTTAATCACATAGTTTATGGTTCCCACAATTTTTCAATCACATTTCATCAACTTTTATCCAAATTTACTAAAATTCTGATTTTAATCCCCACCAAACACAGGGTTAACTTAATACATGGAATTTTTGTAAAACTTTAAGATTTTTATTTACGGAAATTTTATAGATAAAAATAATTAGCTTATTAAAATATAAGAGAAGTCTTCGATCCGGGCTCAGAATAAACCAATCAAACGAACACCAATCGACAAACTCGACCCAACAACATTAACACCTTTGGTTGTCACAAAAATAATCCTATTAAATAGATTATGGTGGTGGTATTTCAATATCACGAAGGGAGGAAGGTTGAAGACAAAGCAATAGTTGAATCTCAAGTTCTTTAATTTGGTTGCCTCTCAAACTCTTCAATCTATTGAACACACACACTCACTCTGTTTAAGAAGGAGGATGGATATATGCAGGGATGGAACCCAATGAGGTCCAGGGTGGGCATAGGCCCACACTGAACTTCTGGGCTCAACCCCATGGCCAGATTTTTTTCTTATATGAATAAGCTAACTTTCAACCCAAGTGAAGCCCAAAACCATTACCAATACACATTACACACTACCCTAATGTAAACGGCCCAAGACCACTACCCATACCAATTTTTCACCAATACCCATTTTGCCATTAATTTGTAGATATGTGACGAGAGCGAGAGGAACTAACGAAGGCAGAGCATAACCATCATTAGCCTCTCACTCTCGTCTCTCTGAGCTTACCGATGCCGCCTTCCTTCCATCGACACCATTAGCAGTAGTGCAGTATCGATTCCTTTTTGGAGGAAGAAGGCGTAAACCACTTACCACTGAACCGAAAATCAGTGAAGCTATAAAGGAGAAGAAGTTTGGTCATTGACCAACGATTCAACAGTCGGCAAAAGAAGGTGAAGCCCAAAAGCCCTCTCGTTTCTATTTTCTTTTTATTTGTTATTTCGATTTGATTTGATTTGAACCTAAAATCAAGATGAGTCACGAATTAATCTTTTATTGAGTCTTGTGTTTGATTTAAAATCACGTATCAATTTTGTGATACTTATGAAATCCATTTGCAGGCAGAACTAAGGAGAATGTGATGATGATCCAAATGCCTTCTTTAGAGGAGATAAAAGAGACTGCCTTTTGTATTGATAAAAACAGTGTGGCTGGCTCGAATGGATGTACCACTTTATTTTATCAAAAATGTTGGACTGCTATTTGGGTTCGACGATAAGTGGATTAACATGATTTGCAATTGTGTTGCCTATTGCTGGTTTTCAATTATGGTTAATGGGGAGTAAAACGCCTTTTCAACTACAACATTATTTGTCGTTAGACTTGTTACGGTTGGAAAATACCATCACAAATTTCTCTGTTTAGTCGTCAGAAAGTGGTTTCACATCTCTATGAAAATGTGCATTTTATAAATTATGTCATTTTTAATATTGTGATTATATTGTTTATATTTTTATCATCGTTAAATCCATGGCCAAAAACTCAAAGTTCGGCGTCGAATAAATTGTACCCACGCTGAAAGAATTTTCTGGCTCCGCCCCTGGATATATGCATTAGTTTAGGTGCCATTATGGGGCCAGTCACTCCTCTACAATGGGCCAAGACTCATCAAATGGGCTAAAACAAAAAACCAAACTAACCACAGTATGGACCAACTATCCAAAGGCTGAATGGGCTACCATATATGGCCCCTAAATCCAACTCGAACCTAGGCCCTTCAAAGGTGTATTAATTGTTTTCGAGTCTAGCCGTCACTTTGATGTTGATAAATTATCCGACGCCTGTTTTAAATAACTGCTCGAATTTATTGGGTATCAAAACCCAACATAGCTCAAAGATGACAAAATTATGTATTAACTCCTCTAAGATTTTAAATCAGATGATTCATAGAAATCATAATAAATATTGGCAATGGAACTAGTTGAAGTTCTCATTATATTGTAAAGGACTGTAGACGGAAGTCACGGAACAGATTGAAGTAGCACTGTATACTATTCCAGAGAAGGCTTGCTTTACAACTAATAAAGTTAGTTCTATTTTGTTGGTTCCTTTCCTCAAACCAATAACTTTTAATATGAATAATGTCTTAAAAGACATCATTCAAAAACTAATAATGTCTTAATATGAATATTTAGTGGAATACTAAGCGATGCTTCTCCAAAGTGTTCCACATTCTGCCATTAGTTGATATAATTATCTAATCATACTTCTCAACCAATTAAAATATTCTAATTATCTCAGAAATATCTAAAATGACATTGACCTCGTCTAAGAAGACGGACTGCTAGAAATGGAAATTAACCATGATCCATGTTTGGTGAAATCTTGCAAGTATACTGGATTGTTGACAACTAATAAGTGTGTGAGTTAAAGTATCATCACACTAGAACTTTAAACTGAATCATATTAAATCATTATCAAACTCTTTCGCAATCATAACCTAAGATTGTTGATAGTAGAGAAAAGTTATGTTTCAAATTCGTCGTTGCCTTAAAGTTTGAAGTGTTTCTACTGCAAGGAGAATCCGTTGTATCTTGGGAGATGATTGCCAAGACTTCAATTGTATCGTTGCAGGCAAATTTGTCTTAAAACAAAGTGTTGAACACTTGCCTCTAGCTTTGCATTCCTCATACCTTGCATAAAATTTATGTAACTTTTGTTCTTTTCCAAGTTTACTTCATTATTTGGTTGTTAAGTTTCAATTTTGATTTGCAAAATGCACATTCACATACCCCAACAAGTTTAAGACTAATTTTATTATCGTTTTACTTGTTATAAATTGATTCTTTTCATCTCTTGGAATAAGCAAACCGTTCATGTTTCATTCTTGTTTTAATTGTAATAAACTTCTATTTTCGTAAAAGAAACAGATATCCTAGGGACTAGTTCGAGTCAAACAATAAATGGTACAACTAATGTGGTTCTGCCAATGGCTATACTACTGCAAACTACTTCAATTCCACATGGAGAAAAACTAGAGAAATTCAATCATGTGGATTTCAAGAGATAGCAACAAAATATGTTCTATTTCACCATCTTGAATTAAAAAGGTTCCTAACCGAAGATGCTCCGGTCGTCTAAGAAGGAAAGAATAATAGCAAGTCAATTATTGCTTTTAATGCTTGGAAGCACTTGGACTTCCTATGCAAGAACTATATTCTAAACGGATTGGACAACACGTTATATGGTTTGTATAGTGCGCTAAAATCAGCAAAAAAAAATTTGGGATTCTTTGGAGAAAAAGTATAAAATGAAAGATGTAAGCACGAAGAAATTCATCATCGAAAAGTTCTTTGATTATAAGATGATAAGCTCCAAAGTTGTCATCAATCAAGTGCAAGAACTATAGTTCTTTTACATGACATACCTGTCGAGAATATGAATTGAGTGAATCATTCCAAGTTACTGCTATCATCGAGAAACTCCTTCATTCGTAGAGAAATTTCGAAAAATATCTCAAGCACAAGTGCAAGAAAATAAAATTGGTGGAACTCATTGTCTGACTAAGAATTAAAGAAGATAACAATAAGCCCAAGAGAAAGTTTGTTGTTTAATTTGGGCAAGCCAAAGCCAACTTGGTGGATTCCAATTCAAGGATCGATAAAAAGCACAAAAAGAGACAATATCAAGAATGCTAAAAAACTCCAAGGCAACTGTTATAACTATGGGAAATCGGGGCACCATTCAAGTGACTATCGTAAGCCTAAGAATAACGAACACGCAAATGTGATCGAAGGAAACCCGTTATTTGATGGGAAACAAGAAATTAACTTATCAACTGTTGTTTCTGAATGAAACAACATTGGAATCCAAGGGAATGGTAGGTTGATACTGGTGCAACTCGCCACATTTTTGCCTACAAGGCATTATTCTTCAACTATGAAGAACTCTATGGAGAACAACTCTTCATGAAAATTCTACAAGATCCAAGACTGAAGGACAAAGGAAGGTGACATTGAAGATGACTTCCAGCAAAGAGCTCATCCCCAACAATGTCCTACATGTATTGACGATTTTAAGTTAGTTTTTGCATATGAAAAATTTGTATTGACTAAGAATGAGTGGTATGTTGGAAAATGATACTTATGTTATAAAATGCTCAAAATGAACGATCGTACTATTGTATCATAACCAAGTGTAATAAAAAAAAAAAAGTTTAAACTCTACGTATATGCTTGAATTGTCTTGCTTATAGCATAGTCCATTGGGATGTGCAAATTTTAAATATGTACATAAACTTGTGAATTTAAGTTTGATACAAACACTAAAATTTAATTCTAATCATAAATGTGAAATTTGTGTTAAGGCAAAATTGACCAAAACACCATTTTATTCGGTTAAAAAAAACTTTACAACTTTAGAATCAGCGATATCTGTAACTTGAAGTTAGTGCAAACTAAAGGTGGGAATAACTACTTTATTACTTTTATTGATGACTGTACAAAATATTATTATGTCTAACTACTAAGAAGTAAGGATGAAGCCTAAGACGTTTTCAAATATTATAAAATGGAATTTGAGAATCAAGTTAGTAAACAAATAGAATAGGAAGATACAGGCATTGTTTGAAGAATTTTGTTTCGAACATTGCATTATTCATTAAACAATGACACTTTACTCACCTCAAACAAATGGTATTGCTGAACGCAAAAACGAACTCTTAAGGAAATGATGAATACAATATTGATAAGTTCAGATCTACCTCAAAACATGTAAGGGGAAGCTATACTTTTAGCAAATAATATTCTTAACAAGATACCTCAAAAGAAAATTGATGAAACTCCATATGAATTATGAAAAGATCATCAACCTTATTATAAGTACTTGAAAGTTAAAATTTCATCAATCTTAATATTCTTAAAATGATACCTCAAAAGAAAACATATGAAACTGCAATTGGTACTATAAATAATAAAGAACTAAGGCTAGTAAAAGGGCTAGAGCATCAAATTGATATGATCTTGATTTTCTAACCTATATGGTAGAAAATGATCCTAAAAATATGGTGTTGCAATGTCTACATTGGAAGCACACATTGGAAAGAGACTTTCAATAGTGAGATAAAATCTATACTGCAAAACCATACTTGAAAGTTGATTGATTTACCACTAGGAAAGAAGTTTTCAGGGTATAAATGGAGTTTCAAAAAAAAAAAAAAAAAATTGAAACTAGATGGATCCATTGACAAATACAAGGCTAGTTTGGTTGCAAAAGACTATAGACAAAAAGAATGACCTGACTTCTTTGATACTCACCTATAACAAGAATCACTTCGATAAGAGTTTTAATTGCAATTGCTACATTGCAAAACTGAAAGACTCATCAAGTGGATGTAAAAATGAAATGTTTGAATGATAAGTTAGAAGAAGAAATATATATGGAACAACTTGAAGGATTTATTACTCCTAACCAATATCGGAAAGTTTGAAAACTCGTTAAATCCTTATATAGGTTGAAGTAAGTTCCAAAGCAATGGCATAAGAAGTTTGATAAAATTATGTTGTCAAATGAATTCAAAGTTAACGAGTGCGACAAATGTGTATTCATAAAACATATACCCAAAGCCTAAATAGTTGTATGTCTATATGCGGATGACATGTTAATTATGGGTAATAGTCATCATGAATACTAAGAAAATGTTAACAAAATATTTCGACATAAAGGATATGAGTGTGGCAGATGTAATATAAGGGATTAAGATCTATAGGACATCTGATTGAATTATTCTTTCCCAATCTCATTATGTTGAGATGTTGAGAGTGCACTTAAAAGATTTAATATATATGAGGAAAGTCGAATGAAAATCCTTATTGATTTAAGTCTAAACATAGTAAAAAAGAATAAGGGTGATCCAGTATCTCAACTAAAGTATTCATGGGTTATAGAAGTCTAATGTATATTACGACTACACTCGATTGGATATAGCATATGATGTGAATAAAGTTAGTAGATTCAGGAGTAAGCCAAGCAATTGGAAGGCATTGAAAAAGGCTCTTAGATATTTAAGATACACCTTCAACTTTGGATTACACTTCATAAATTATTATGCTATATTGGATAGATATTGTGATGCAAATTGGATATATGATACAATGGATTCCAATTCTACTAATTTTGAGGTTCGACCTAAATTACACCTAGAGGGGAAGGTGAATATGTGATTATGCGGAATAAAAAAAACTAATAATTAAATAGAAACAAGTCATTTTTAATTATCTCTAGATGGTTAATCAATCAATTTAATTTCCTTATGTTGAACTGCCGCGGTTATATGAAAACGGTAAATAACATAGAATAGTCATGGAGAAACCTTGACTGGGTAAAAATTTCGGGCACTTTGCCAGTAAAAAATCCACTATAAACGAATTTGAACTTATAGTCTATCAGACACGACAACTACTAGTACTTTCTGACATCATGATAGCAAATCTCACAGCCCTCCTAGATTGCGTACTCCTACACCAACTCCAAACTTTCTGAATTCGTCTATCTCTTGTAGATCTATGACGACTTTCGCGTTCTCCAATAACAACTAGAACTTCAGTCACCTTCCCTTGATTTTCAGAATTGTGACAGATGTTTATAAAGTAAGCAATTTAGTATTTGGATTGAGTGGGTTTGATGTTTTTACCGTCAAGAACAAATCAAGCAAGTCGTGTAGGTATTTATACTGTAGGTTTAAGGTTGAATGTGCCGGATAAAAAGCCTTAAAAATTAAAATTAAAATTTTTCAGATGACATTGTCACTCGAGCGAGAGCTTAAAGACATGCGAGCAAGCCAGGACAGGGTGACATGTAAGTGACGATGTTTCTATTTTTGCTGCTTGGGCGAAGTCAGGCGGCGCCATTTTTTCCTTATTTTCATCCTCGAACCCTAGACCTAATACAACTCAACTTATAATATTTACAACTTACTCATTGACTTTTACATCAATTAAATCTAGTTCTTTTTGTTCACAGACTTGCCAATTATATTAAAAATCTAACGAGCTCACCATTTGAATTTCTATGACAAAACTACAAATCTAAAGTTAAGGTAGTAAAAGTACAGACACAAAAACAAAACATACTTCCAACACCAACTGTTTTGGCCAAAATGTGCTTTTCCTTTGTCTAACTTGTTTCCTAAAACAAACAACTCAAATATCAAGTGTAAAAGTAGTGAAACAGTAATATAGATAAACATAATTCAAATAGTTAATCATAAGTCATACCAGCTAAATTAAAATGCAAATATCAATGTAAACCAACATACAAAAAAAAAATTGTTATCATTATACATCAAAACTTAATCTAGCTAAAACAAAAATATTATTTACCTCCGAATCAAAATTTTTAAGTACATCAAAATGTTAAATGTCAAAATCATCAATAGGATCGGCTGACACAGTCGAATCAACTGGCTCAGAAGAAGCATGAGACCTACTCTGAGAAATAGTAGTATGACCAATCGACCGGGAAACCCTTCTCGAAACCTCCTCTAGGAAACTAACCCCAAGCGCGATCACAAGACGATAAATCAAACAGAATAAAGAAGCCCTACCTAGGTCCCTATAACTCGAAAATCGCGTAAAATATGATGGCAAATGAATGATGGTAGATCAACAAAGTTTCCATGTATTAATACGTATAGAAATCGAGCCTTCTCCATAGACAATGAAGAAGTATGTGATACATGCCACATATTCGTGCTCACAATGCGCAACAGAATATGAGATCAGTAGGAAGAGATCATGTCCGGATCGCAATAAGCCCCTTTTAAGGAACTGTTAAACATAGTCAAGCGGACAAGCGAGTCCGTCGGAGGGTGTCAGCAGATAAATAAGGAAATAAAGGGTGAATGACCCGAGGAATATGAACTAAACTAGAAATCACATTGGGAGTGATCTTAATTGTCTTACCCCTTAGACACACCCTAAAAGTCAATCTTCTAACGTCGTGAATGCCAGTGAGGTTGGGTGAAAGATCATATCAGATAAGATAACCTCTCACTCCACTACACAGGACGTAATGAAAACTGGGTCTCGAATACATAGGGTGAAAATTGAAGAACTAGGGTTTTCGATTTTTACCTTGAGAATATGTGAAGAATTGGTGAAATGTGGAAAAATCAACCAAATATTGGATGCTAGAAGTTCAATTAAAGATTGAATACAAGAATTTGATATGGGTGTGAAGAATGGAGAAGAGAAATCGAGAAAGAAGGGATGAAAATGAAGAACAAAACTTAAAAAAACGTTAAAATTCAAAAAGTCAGGATGTCGCTTGAGAGAGGCGAGCAATAAGCAAGCGAGATAGCCTCTTCTTTTATCGCTCGAGCGACCTTTAACGATAAGCTAGCGAAAAACCTTTGACACAAATAGCATTGAATTTTTGAAAATTTCGAAAAATAGTCCATCCTCTGTTTTTTTTTTTTTTTTTTTTTTT
>CAIGRF010272216.1:0-19919 GCA_903798235.1 Fraxinus ornus
AAAATAATATTTTCTATCACATCAATAACTTTTCCTTCTTTTTCAACCACATATTATCTATCAATCTACTATTCCAGAATTCATTCTTCCAAAATAATGTGGCTCAAACACACCCTAAAAAATGAGAGTGGTTTGGACTTTTTGGGTTTTAGCGTTTATGAAAGAATTGATTGTCTGACAAATATTCTTTCCAATTTGTAATTTTATAAAATTTAGGGCATGTTTGAATTAGGTTAAAATTTAATTTTAATATAAATTAAAATCAAATAATAAATATAAATTATATATTTCATGGTTCTCATATTTTTTCAATCACATATTTCAAAAATTTATATCATAATTCACTAAAAATCTAATTTTAATTCTTACTAAACGATTAAAAGCTCGTGGTTGAAATTATCAAAACTCAAGAGCCAGTCCGATCAAAATTTGAAACCTAAAGGCGGGATCTCGATGCCCCAAAAAATTGAATTTTCAATTATATTTCTCACTCTTTTGATTCCCGAGGCACTGTCATATGTGCAAACTGCAATTAAGGCCACTCTGTTCCCTCTCTCACACATCTTTCTCCTTGTCCTTTCACTCTCTCAATTTTCTCTCACTCATAATTCAATTTTGCAAACAATTCTGCTAATATTTTTCTACGATTTCGTTGATCTCAATTTCCAGGTCAGTCACTCAATCTTTTTCTAGTTTTCTTAACGGGTTGCTGTATTTTATTATTGATTGTTATTTTTTCATTTCGATTTGTGGTGGGATCTCTTAAGTTTTAAGCTGAACGGTGTTTTTTGGTTTTAGTTGCATCTCAATTTCCAGGTCAGTTTACTCAACTCTTGTGTGTTTACTTGATTGCTGGATTTTACTGTTAATTGTTGTGGTTCCATTCTGATTTGTACTAACCTCTTTTTAATTTTTAGTGAACCGTGTTTTTCTGGCATCGGAATAGCGTGTTCAGTTCACTTGTTTTTGATCTTTCGTTCATTTACCTCTCTGGTTGCAAATTTTTATTCTTCTGGAATTTTCGGTTTCATCATGATTTGTGCTGGGTTTCTTCTTCTTTTTTTTTTTTTATTTTTATCGTTCCTCTCCAATAGTAAAATACTTCTGAACTTGCCAGAAAATCTTACTTGCCATTAATTTGGAAGCTTTTTTTTTTTTTTTATGTAAATCATTGTGTCCACTTCTTTTCATTTTTACTTTGGTTGCAAGCTAGTTCACGATATTACCCTGAGTGTGGCATCAACGCCTTAGGAGTTAGGTTGTTGGATTGTTACTGTTCATGTACACCAGTAATGTTCACATGTATGGTTGTCTTATTCACATGAAAAAAAATGGAGGCTGAGCGTAAAAGAAGTAATTTGTGATAGAAACAACGAAAGCAAAGTTGAAATTGAGAAGTTTAGCATGAGCGAGTAATTAAAAATGATGGAAATTTTGAGAAGTGATACTGTGAAAGTGTTGCTGGTGGAATAATTTTCATCATTTATTAGAGTAGAATCATAGTGGAGTTCAAAAACTAAAAAGGGGAGCGGTTTAGGATTTGTGTTCAGGTGTATATTTTCTTTTATGAATTTTCCTCATGGTAAGAAATGGCAATTCTATGTGGTGCAAGTCAGTTTTATTCCTAACTTGTTACATTTTTCCCATTATTTTGTTATCGTGTGAATGGTGACTTAAACACCAAATATCGACTTTTTGTGTGCCATCCTAGGTTTTTAATTGTGTACAGTTAATTGCTATCCTGTAGTTTCCTTTTCATTTTAGTTTACTAGCACGGACATGATTGAGCAGTCCTGTGAGGAGTATTCTGTATTGACTTGCCCATTGTTAACTGTAATTACATTATTGAAATTGTAGTCTGTAGACATAGATAGTGAACTTCTGATATTGGCATCAACTGTAGTTTCTATTGCAAAGTATAATGTCAAACCAGTTTTTTTTTTTATATATATATACATCTTTTATCTTCTCCAATAGCTTGGTACATCTACCATAAAAGAAATATAATCAATTTTTGAGCAACTGAAGTCTAGAGTAGTTGATTAATTTGTTTCCCTATTACGATTAAGTTGTACTCTATAGAGTTGTTAAAGATATTAGGTATTTTTTCAACTTCTTTAGCTGTTGCTTTTGACTCGTCAGGTGATGCTTTATTGATGTCAATCACCACGTAAACTAAGCTCTGAGGTCTGATTTTCTCATGTATCTTAGCTACTTGCACAGGGAAAGATGGAGAACGAGGAGATGAAGTCAGATTCTCTGTGGTGGTATAGTCACACATCTCCTGAAATTTCTAAATTTGTTACAGAAGACGTCGAGGGTAAGCATTTAAAATGCATCTAGTTTTACCTTTTAACATACAAAGTGATAAAAACTTCTCCTGCTCCTATCTGATGTCTGGACAAAATCTGCATGTTACTGTTGTGATTTCTAAAGATAAACATGTTGGTAAATGTGACAAAATATGCATACCTTCATTGCCCCTTAACCAGGGGTTTTTTCTGAAACTAAAGATTCCTAGCGGTAAGATCAATTGCTATATTCCATATAGAGAGGTGACCTATACAACTGATACCACATCTCTGTTTTCTGAAAGAACCTTATTACGGTAAGAAAAGTCTAAATGCACTTGACGAATTCAAAGGGGTTAATTCTTACAAAAAAGGAACTTCATTATCATGACTAGTGGTGATGAATTATCAATATTATTATATATATTTCTCCAGCAAAAGATCACAGTAACATTAGAAATTTACATAAGCAAAATACTCAATAGTTCACCCATTGCAGAAATAGATCAGAGTGTCAAAGATATGCTAGAGTTAATTCAATATAATGGAGATTTTTCCATGGAGAAGGTTGACAGTTATCATCTGAAGCAGAATGAGTTAATTGCTCATGTCAAGGAATTCTCCCGACGGTACCATTTGCTAGCTGAGCGTTATAGTGGGCTAACAGGAGAATTGCACAGGTATGTTCAGTCAGGAACCAAAATGCAGAATAATGAGGCACAAGTTTTTGGTTCTCAACAAAGCACTTCCACACTCACTCCAGATAAGAAGCTGAGAATGCAAGAATTCGAAGGAGGCGACTTCACTTTTAATTTATCTGTAAGCTCTGGTAGAGGTCCTTCTGATATATCTCTGAATGAAGGCTCTAGATTTATCATGTTATCATCAGATTCTGATTCTGAATCTTGCAACTCATCTCCTAATGACCACTTAAGTCCACCTCCTACTAGAAAAATGCCGAAACATGAGATTTTGAACATTGGGTCTGAGCTTTCAGCATTGGAAGATGATGTTGACCTGACCAAACCTGACCACTCAAGTGGCACCCAAAAAGAAGTAGACAGTGGAAGGTATGAAGAGTTGTTGAAAAGAATCTCAACATATGAAGAACAACTGAGGGTTTGTAACCAAAAACTTGGGTTTTCAGAAGGCGAACTTGCCAGAATGAGAAGTGAGCAAAAAAAGAATGCATCACTGTTGGTAAAATTGGGTAGTCTGGAAACTCAGCTTGAATCTGCAAATAATGAGATAAAAATGCACGAGGTTCATATGCAAACAGAGAACAGAAAGGTTTCCCAGCTACAAATGCAAATAGCAGTATTGGAAAAATCAGAGAAACGCCAAGTTCTTGATTTGCAGGAGTGTATAATAAAGAACACTGCAGACTTAGCAGAACGTGATTCTGAAATAAGGAAGCTGACTGCTGCACTGCATGATGCCTTGGAAAATTTTGCTTCAGAGAAAGCACAGCTTGAGTCTCATATTTCTAATTTGTCAGAACGTTTGACCACCCAAGAAGCAAGGACAGAGGAATGGGAATTGCAGTGTGAATCATTAGCTAATGAGATCGAGCAATTTGAAGCCAACAAAAATGAGATGAAAAGCATGCATGAAGCTCAAGAAGTAAGTTGGCAAGATGAGATTGAGAGAATGACAATAGAGCTATATGAGAAAAATGAATGTGTGAACACTATGAATAAAGATCTAGATAGGCTGAAACTGGAGTTTGACACGCTCCAGGCTGACAAAGACGATCTCAATGCTAAGTTACAGACACTTCGTGCAGAGTTAAGTTTCCGTGATAAGCAAGTTCAAGAAACAGAGGATCGTCTGCAACGGCTGCATTCTGAAAATGTGCAGCTGAGAGCAGAATCTCAAAATGCAAATAAGGTAACAGATAAACTAAAATCTAGAGTCGAGGAATTAGGAAAAGAGGTGGAAAGGCAGAGAGTCTTGATCTTGGATAGAGCTGAGGAGAAAAGGGAGGCTATACGGCAGCTGTGTTTTGCAATAGAGCATTATAGAAATCTGAATGAAGAACTTCGCAGTGCGTTTAAGAGGCCTGAAGTTATGGTCTCATAAATTTGGTATTTTCCTTCTGAAGCAAAAAGTCCTCTACAAATATCTCAAGAAATTCAGATACTGCAGTATGTGTTTTGTTATAGTATTGCAATTCATCGTATTCAATTTAAGCATCGTAGATCTGTATTTTGCCGTTACTTTGGTTAAGCATGCTTATGCTGATTCATGTTTTGACATTGCTGCGATGAATATTCGCAAACAGTATTATTGTGCAGTTGGTTGATTTGTTTTTCTAGCCAAAGATTTTACTTGCTGTGGTTGCTTGCTCTCTGCAAGTATTATGGGTGCATTTACAATATTAGGTGGTCAATACTCAATAGGTCAATGATGTTGATGAGTCTGGGTCTTGAAAGTTCCTTCATGCTCAAGAAACATTAGGACAAGCCATTTAAAAGTCCCTACAAGGTGGGCGTGGGATTGGGGAGTTACATTAATTTCCTGTTTGACCATCACTTGAAACCTCCTCCCCCACCTCTTTTTTCCTTCCATGTGCTCATTTTTATCTATACATTCACACAATTGTTAAGATTTGAGATTCTATTTTAAAATGCCAACTTTATTAAGAGGAGTAGTTTAATCATTTATAAATTGGTCTATGTTTTTATTTTTATTCGATATTGATTTTTATCCCTTAACATGATCAATTTTGAAATTCGTATGCTCAATTTTTTTTGAGTCTTAATCGGATCGAATTATTCGTTGGAGTTTAACGGGTTCTGATACCATGTTAAGATTTGGTGTTCCATCTTAAAAGATCGACCTTATTACGAATAGTTCAATCTTTTATAAATTGGTTTATATTTTCATTTTTATTCGATATGAGATTCCATCCCTTAATATGACCTCGTAAAATGGTGACTTGTTTGATTAGATCAATTTTAAAATTCGTGTGCTCAATTTTTTTGAAGTCTTAATTGGATCGGATCGTTTGTTGAAACTTAACGGGTTCTAATATCATGTTTAGATTTGTGGTTTCATCTTAAAATGTCAACTTTATTAAGATGAATAGTCTAATTCTTTATGAATTGGTGTATATTTTCATATTTATTCGATGTGACATTTTATCCTTAACAATAAAATATTGTATGTAAATTAACATTTTTTTATTACTTTTTAACCATACATTCTTTTAAAGATTATACTATTTAAAATTTTGTTTTTTTCTCAAATAATGATTGTTAAACATAGGCTAAATTTTCCCAAATTGAAACTATTGGTCTCCAATATTCTTATCATGTCACTGGATAGGCCCCTGTTAGATACACATTCTGAACAAAATTTGTTTTCAACTCCACATTTTTCAGTAAAATAATATTACACACAAATTCAAAAATTTTCTTTATTTTTTAACCAAATATTTTCTATTGCATCACATTATAAAATGCATTTTTTCTTCATAATGTGCATCAAACACCCTCTAGATCATTAAAGAAAAATGTTCTAAAAGGCCTAAGTCGTGGTAAAGTATGAGATTTTACGAGTTTAGGCGTAATATGATATTTTTCCTATTTTTGATATAACTTTAATAATTGTATACTAATAATACATAAAATAATACATAAATTAATGTATCATTTGAAAATTATATGAACTTCGTACATTTCTTCAAGTTTCACAACAAAATCTGAGGTCAGCAAGGGCATATTAGGCAACACAATTAAATTTTTTTATACAAATTGAATACATGTTCATAATAAACATTTAATTACTAAAAGTTCAACGAATAAATGAGTCACGTGTCATACAACACAGATTACAACATACTTTCACGATTTCCTCATGCTTTAATCGTTGGCCACAATTTTGAGCCAAATTTCATTGTTTCATGTAGTCGACCAACATGAACTTTATAGACAAAATAACTCATTTGCTAGGCCTGTTTGAGCCTCATTTTTTTTTTTAAATGTATTTTGAAATAATAAATTGATAGAAAATGTGTGATTAAAAAATAAAGAAAAGTATTGAATTTGTATGTAATATTATTTTATTGAAGAATATGCAGTTGAAAAAAAAAGAAATAAAATTGTATTTTGAAAAAAATAGGGATTAAACAAGGGCTAAATTGTAAAATTATATTGTAGGACCGTTGTAATATTAGTCCTTTAATTTACCAAATCAGTTACACGAGATAATCTTTTAATTACGATGTGTGGCCTGATTTTAATTTTTGAAACTAAGCTCATGTGCGCATTAGACTTTTTATTTTTATTTTTTTACTCATTTTCAATCATACATTTTTCAATAAAATAATATTTTTCATCACATCAATAACTCTTTTTTCTTTTTCAACTATATTTTCTTCATCAATTTATTGGAATATATTCTTTCAAAATAACGTGGTTGAAACGCACCCTAACTTACCCAGCCCAGCATAATGGGCCATAGGCCATTACAAGGTTAATCGAACCCATGCCTTAAATAACTGTCTGAAAGCTGGAAGATTACAAGTAGGTAGCTAGGGTTTTGCATTCAACATTTCTACTTGGTTTCGCATTTGGCAACGAGCATTATCAAACTTTCCACAATTTCCAGCTCAGAAATGGTATGTTATGCATTTTGTATTGTGATTCATCTTATCTCTATACTATTTATTAACTATAACAGTGAATTTTCTCAATATCAATTCTTTCTGAGGTCAGATTTCATTTCTGGAATTCGAAAAGCAAAGTCTTGGCCACTTCTTTATGTGCTTGTGTTTGCAGCTATACTAAGCTATAAAATTTTATATAATTAAGCTCTTTGTATTGCCAATTTAATTTTTTTTAATGCATATATGTTTGGGTTTTAGTGCGAAAGAATGTGCACATTTACGTTATTAGGAGGCTGTGTTCAAAATGACATTTTTTTGGTTAAGACAGGGTTTAAGGAGAGGGAATTACTAAAATTGGTGATGTGGTTACTTTGGTAGGAGTATAAAGGTTTGGATTCACTACAATAATACTTTAAAAAGAAATCAATTTCCACATCACAGATTTTCCGTCTTTTTGAGTTAAAATGACTCTAAATTAATGAGTTTTTATCTTGTTGCATATGTGATATTCCTTTCTGCCATGCATACATTTGTGTCACTTTTTACCGGTATATCTATTATGTACGAGTAAAAATGTAAGCATGTGTTTATATGTACAGAGACACTGTTTCATGAACGTAATGTGTTATGTTACTAAAAATATGTGCTGTTTCATTCTTTGACTCCATATAGTTTTTGGTATATGGCTTTTTATGTTTATTATGACATGGTATATTGTAATGACGGTGGCATAAATTTCAGGCCACTGCCAGGGCAAGGCCACATGCACAGAAATCATCCGCTGCAGAAGATGAAGGCATGGACCCAACGGTAGATATCCTGTCTTTTTTGTATCTTTTGATTTTTGTTTTTATAGGATATTTGAGTGTGTGTGCCGGGGGGTGGGGCGGGTACTTGAGTATGGTTTTGGTTGGAGTGTTTGATGTTTTTATTAAGAGGACGGATTTCTTGGTTCTTTTCCATCACTTACACAGTTGCACTATTTTGCCTGCAGCAATATTATGAAAATAGGTTGAGAGCGCTTGCAGCTCAGAAGGTGGCTGGGAACAATCCATATCCTCACAAATTTGCAACTTCATTGACCATTCCTGACTATGTGAAGAAATATGAAAGTTTAAATAGTGGGGATCATCTTGAAGATGTTGAAGAAAGACTAGCTGGTAATAGAGATTACAAGTGTAGACTTGTGTTCTGCGTCATACACTCACTGATGATGTTGATGTTTCTTTTTGGAAGGGCGGCTTATGAACAAGCGGTCATCGTCTGCAAAGCTATTCTTCTATGATCTACATGGTGGTGGTGCTAAAGTTCAAGTTATGACTGATGCAAGGTAATACATACATCTATTCTTTTCTTTTTCCAAGTAGCAAGTTTTGGTGGCAGTGGATCTCTTCACTTAAACTTTGTATGCTGTCTTATTTTCATGGCATGTTGTGTTATTCACCACTCATCATTTCTTTCTTTGGAATATTTTACTATGCAAGGCATTTCGTGGTTCTACCATTAGAGTTTCATGGTTTCACGTTTCATTATTTTTAAAACTGTTAAGATTAGTTTAATACTGACTCACACAAAGTGTCCTGTGTCCCTATGACATATAATAACTAATAAGGATTAAGGTATTTACTGCAGAAAACTCAATTGCGGTTCTCAATGGTACTAAACATTAGAATCACGCTGAAGCGCAAGCTCACCCTGGTCAACTCATGTTTGCGATTGGACAAGCCTGTGATTTATTGAGTTTGTGTTACCATATTTGCATTGTTAAGTTGTGTGTTTTTTTCTCTTAACCTCAATGATCGGCCTGTTTACTCTCATTTTCTTTGCTGGCGTCTTCTCATATTCTGGGCAGGAAATCCACGATTATATTGAAACTTATGTGGATATGTCATATGTGTGAAATAGCCTATTGTCCTTCAGTACAAAAACTGCTTACCAAACTATTCATTAATTGTTTGCCTTGTAAAGAGTTAGATGGAATTTGATTTAACCCTATTTATGAGACATCCTTGATTAATTTCGCCATTCAAGTTCATTAGTATAAAAAACAAATTTTTTTAACAACTTGTGCTATTCATTCTTCTTTGCCTCTCTTTCTTTTCTGGATTCAGTACGACTTTCTGTTTACCTTCTTTTACCATAACAAGCTTAATCATTGATGTTTGACCAGGAAATCAGATTTGGATGAAGAAGAATTTACTAAATTTCATTCTTCTGTGAAGCGAGGTGATATTGTTGGGATTATTGGGTTTCCAGGTTTGTTAGTCTTTTTATCTTGATATGAACTCGTGCTCAAGCTCAAACATGATGTTTTTTTATTAATTGAAGTCCCTCATGTTCTACTGAATCTCCTGCTCAAAAAAGTTTTAAATTGTTCAGCTTGATTGATTTGTGTCTCACTGGTTAACCATAATCAAATGGTACTATTTAGATTAACTCCTAGAAGAAAAACCCACAGAACTTTATTGGTTTGCTTCTTTTGTTGTACCAGAGTTAACCCTGGCCTTGTTGATACAGGTAGGTATTTCACTGTAGGTGCGTGATATATGTACATTCATACATACAGAGTGTATGATTCATTTGTTTGGCTGCACCAGCCATGTTCTTTCTTTTGGGTTATTATTTTTTTTATCTTCAATTTTTTAGAGTGACTTGCGTTAAGTGCTATGATGACATAAACCTCAGCTTTAAATTTCAGCTTTTTTCCACATCTTCTGCCCTTTTTTCATTGCTTAGGGAAAAGTAAAAGGGGAGAGCTGAGTATTTTTCCAAAAACATTTATAGTGCTGTCCCACTGTCTGCACATGATGCCTCGGCAGAAAATTGGTCCTGGGTCAGACAGTGCTAAGGTAATTCTGTTTTTTGTTTAAAGACACAGATGCCTGCTGTTTTGCTTTGTTATCTTATTGTCATTTTATTATACTGTACAGAAAACTGATGTTTGGGCCCCAGGAAGTGGCAGAAATCTAGAGGCTTATATACTGAAGGATCAGGTACTATATAATCCTCCAGCAATGACTTCAACTGAATCCCCATCTACGCATGGAAACCACAAAAAAGAGAGAGAACAGAAATCTGTCACCCTTTTTTTCTTTTTCTTTACATGCCTCAGTGTTTTTATGTACGTGTCTTTCTACGGATGTTGTAGGAAACGCGATACAGACAGCGTTACTTGGATTTGATGCTGAACATGGAGGTTCGGGAAATATTCAAGACCAGGGCAAATATTATTTCTTACATCAGAAGTTTTCTTGACCAACGTGAATTCTTGGAGGTAAGTTGTAAGACCTGTATTTTAGAGCTTGTCTGGCACAGATTTTTCTAAAACTATTTTGTCCAAAATTATTTTCAACCATGCATTCTATGGGACCCATAACTTTTCCTTCTTTTCAACCACACATGTTCTAAAATAAAAATCATTTTTCTCTTGTAAAAATCTGTGCCAAACAAGCTATTAGTCAGTCTTAAATGTTTTGATACCACTTGCTCTTTTGTTAGCTTGGGTTCTGTTTTCTTCTTGTTCTGATTTTTTGACATCCTCTCTGTAAGGTTGAAACACCCATGATGAACATGATTGCTGGTGGAGCTGCAGCACGCCCATTTGTTACCCATCACAACGATCTCAATATGAAGCTTTACATGCGCATTGCACCTGAGCTTTATCTAAAGGAGCTGGTTGTTGGTGGGCTTGAGAGAGTGTATGAAATTGGAAAACAGTTTAGGAATGAGGGAATTGACTTAACACACAATCCTGAGTTCACTACTTGTGAGTTTTATATGGCTTTTGCTGATTACAATGACATTATGGAGCTAACTGAAGAAATGCTCAGTGGTATGTTGCTAGTCTGGGTGCAAATTCATGTCATTCTGCTGGTGCTAATCCAGTTAATCCTGAAAGATATTTTTTGCCTGGAATTTTCTGAACATAATTTTGTGGACAGGGATGGTCAAGAAACTTACCGGTGGCTATAAAATTAAATATCATGCCAATGGTTCTGATAGTGACCCCATTGAGATTGACTTCACTCCTCCATTCAGGTATGTGGACTCCATTCCTTTTGAGTTGCCTCTTTGTTTCGTGATTATGTCATCTAAGAAACTTCATCTCTTTAAACTTCTTCAGGAGAATTGATATGATAGATGAGTTGGAGAAGATGGCAAATCTAAGCATACCAAAAGATATCTCCAGCGAGGAAACTAATAAATATCTGGCAGATGCATGTGCAAAGTTTGATATCAAATGCCCTCCTCCTCAAACAACAGCTAGATTGTTAGACAAAGTAAGTTTTATCCATTCACTATTTCGTGAAATTAGTCATCTAGTGTGATTGTGAAGTTTGATGTGGAATACGATCCCTTGGTTAATGGTTCATTTAGTTTATCTTTTTGTATTTATGCAAACGTCCATGCTATTAGACTATCATAGATCCCAATGGAAGATTTCAAAACAACGAGATGGAGCTTGAGTTCTGTTTGCCGTGCTAAATTTCATGTGGTTTTTCTTGGGTAGATCTGAATGGCAGGTCGAGACCAATTAAATTGTGTGCGTGTTAAGTATTTGGGATTTTGGACTTCAAATTATCATGATGGATACTTTGAATAGGGGTTTGTAATGCATATCAGGTTGCTGACTACTTCAAGGTCCTGTTTTATTGTGGTAATTTGTAGTAAGGAGGAAAGACATGCCCAACCAGGAAAAGGATTCTGCTATGCAGAATTGCACTCAAAAAACTCTGTCATCGTGTAATCCATGATATTTTTTTAGTGTGTTTGCTTAGTTTTAAAGAAAATTGTTTGAGCTTGGAAGTTTGAGATGTTAATGATCAAAAGAAACAATGTTGAGAGTTCACACAAGTTTTTTATAGCTAAAACTAAGGGAAGGCGAGAAAGGAAGAAAACTCTAGGTTTCACCTGGCATGCATCATGTCAGCTTAGAATCCAAAAGTCTCCATTTCAAAAGATCTTAAATTGTTTTCCTTAAATTAAATTAATTTTTTTTCTCTATTCTAACTATATTAAGTTTCCTACTATGAGACTTATTAATTTGACTGCTAAACGAATATTAACCTACCTAGGATCCCCAAGAAACATAGCTAGAGCCTTGGCCCAAGTTAAAGACTATCCCAAATTTTCTGCTAGTTACATGGTACCGAATTTTTCCAAGTCTTGTAAACTGACAAGACAAAATCAATGTTCACAAATTTAAAGCTTTACAATAACTTTTATATGGATCAATTCATAAGAACTCGTTGCAGTCCAAAACTGTTTAGACATGCTTTTTCTTGATCCCAGATCTTTGGACTGTAAATAATACTATGTATGGCAATGGCATGTTCTCTCTCTCTCTCTCTCTGTTTCTTCAATTTTCCACTTATTGTTTTGCCATACAGCTTGTAGGGCACTTTCTCGAAGAGACTTGTTTAAACCCTACTTTTATTATCAACCATCCAGAAATAATGAGTCCCTTGGCAAAGTGGCATAGATCAAAACCAGGCCTAACGGAACGGTTTGAGTTGTTCATCAACAAGCACGAGGTATGTTATGGCATAATATTTTTGCATTCTTCTGTCTCCTCTTTCTCCCTAATTTCCTTGCTGACACATCCTTTTTTTGCATTTATATTCACAACTTGGCAGGTTTGCAATGCATACACTGAATTGAATGATCCTGTGGTGCAACGCCAGCGTTTTGCTGACCAACTCAAGGTATTCTTGATTAAAATTGCATCATAATGGCTTACCATCATGTTTCTCTAAACACAGTAACAATGAATGTTTCTCTACTGAAGATTTTCCATGCTGATTTCAGGATCGACAATCAGGTGATGATGAAGCAATGGCCCTGGATGAAACATTCTGTACGGCTCTTGAATATGGGTTACCTCCAACTGGTGGTTGGGGATTGGGTATTGATCGAGTTGCAATGTTGTTGACGGATTCACAGAACATAAAGGTTTGTGACCTTAAGTGTGTCTGGCCACTTTGGTCTCTGATGGTTGTTTGATTTACATGTTTGTATCCCTTGATTTGCTTGCATTCCGGCTGTTGTATCTCTTATAAATACAGTTTGAGGGATCTTTTCCATGTATTTCAGATATCAGATTGAGATTTAGATTAAATTCATTCTAAACATCCATTATTATTTGGTGAACAGGAAGTTTTACTCTTTCCAGCCATGAAACCACAGGATGAACCTTCAACGAAAGACAGGTATAAATTTTACTCTCTAGCCTTATCGCTGTGTTTTTGGTATACATCTTTTCCCTGTTGGTTAAACTGATAATGAACAAAACAGTTAATATAAATTCAGAACCTAATTACAAATCTTGCTGCTCATATTGTGTCTAATCATATAAGCGAACCTTTCAGTTGCTTCTGCTTCATGGGATTTGATTTGGCAAGGGAAGCATTGAACTTTTAGTGGTAATTATGTACTCTGTGGAAATAAAATTTTGATATCCTATCTTTGGTGTGTTCCAAGAATGAGGGAGTTGAAAATGGAATCCTGATCCCTAGGTTAACTCTGTTTTAATGTTTGTTAGGCTGTACTGAAGCAGTGTAATTGGATAATTTTTGTAAATGTCCAAGTAAACCAAGGGACTTAGTTGAGCCATAATTTCTTTTTAATTCAAATCAATGTACTTCGACTAAACATTACAATGAACTTAAAAACAGCATAAGCTTACTCCCGCATGAGGAAAAAGTTGATTACAATTGATTGTCCACTATGTGTTCTTCAGTGCCCAAATTAGGCAGTAGAATGACCTTAGTTTCTTTTACTTATTTGGTATCTTCATCTCTTTGTGAATAAAAATTTGCCACTACGACCCCGTGGCACACTCGTAGACTTGTTTTAATAGTCAATTGTGCAACAACTTTATGGATTTTGGTATGAAGCCAATTTATGGTACTTTTTGTATGCAATTCACCAGAATTATGACATGCTATAGTTTTCTGGATTGCACACAAAATGATGTGGCAAAAATATTTTAAACTGGATGCATGAATTTTCTCATCAATTCTAGTAAAGGTGACGCTGCCCCTGCATATTTTTCTTCTTCATTGTACAAAAATGTGCCCCATTTATTACTATTAATCATGTAAATGTTTACCCTATGTTTTACAGCAACAAAAAACCTCAAGACGAACCTCCTTCTGAAGGTATGAATCTAATATGCTTTGTCAAACTAATGTTTTTTTGCTTAAAACTTAAAAGCACATGAAGGCATGTTATTTTTTTTCCTGGTTGTTGACTTTGAGCTGACAATTCACCTCGTAATTTATATTACTGTATTGTTTGATATGCAGAGCTCAAAAAGAACGTCACGCTGTCTTGAGATAACTAAAAGTTGGCTGCTGCACATCTGAACACCATAGAATAGGAAAAAATTTATATCGGCCAATTTATGGCCAAGATACCAGTCTTTAATTTTATCGTGTGGCTCGACGTTTAGACATCAATTTGGTCAAGTTAATTATTTTGCACCTCTCACATCTACGTGCACGTGCACAAGAGTTAGCCCACACAAGTTCGCGTTGGCGTGTATAACATTGGCCATTATAAACTGGATATGTTCACTGTTTTTCTTCTGCTGCTGGTGCTTTCAATAGCAAAAGTTGTGTACTTGTTTCTGGTAGTGTGAATTTCATGTTGTGTTGTCAAAGCACAATCAAATCAAACGGCCCGTGGAATGTTTCCGCAAAATCTTGCTAGTTTTCAATGGTTGATACCTGATGTGTTTATAAATATTGGGCCCATTTTATTAGTTAGATGACTCGGAATTTCAGTGTCCAAATCACGAGTTTTGTCAATTTTGGTAACAGTTATAGACAAAATAGTCAAATTACAGTACATGTATGTTTGAATCTCTACTTCATCCAAGAAAGGGTTCACAATGGATGACTACCTGTGCAACATGTTCCTGCTGTGGACCAAGTTTGCCGATATCTATAATTTATTAACCTCTGGTACAATTAAAATTTAGATTTTAATATAAATCAAAATTAACAAGCCATTTCAATTACATATTTTATGGGTCACACAAATTTTCAGTTATACATTTCATCAATTTCTATCGAAATCTATTAAAAATTTGATTTTAATTTTCACCAAACATGAGTTAAATATCACATCAAATGAGAATTGTTTTTTTGGACAATTTTAATTCTGTTACAATTCAATTATTTTAGTAATATCTTATTTTTCGCTTTTCGTAATAAATCCTACAAAATCCTTGTCATGTATTAATTTTGTGTTATTAATTCTCAATTAATCAATCTAAACTCAATAAATCTTGATCTATATAAATTTAAAGATATTATAGATGAATTTATTTCTATTCATATATCTAAGAATTTTAATGTGAGTTTAAATTCATGTATTAACAATTGATTCTTATATACTAAATATAGTGTAAAAATGTTGCTTATTTGTAGTATTTCATCATCACAAAAAATTTGAATTATAGAAGTTGAGTTTTAAGAGTACAATTTCATTTTTCTAAATTTTTATATAAATTTTATTTTTTTTAGTTCGTTTGAAACTCATCAAATTTTCATAACAAATTGGTATTCAATAGTAATTTTATTATTTTAGAATAACGTGTAACGCACGTCTTTTCTTGAACTGTAAGATTATGTCAAAACATGATTTGATCTTGGATAATTGATTGTATGTTGAGTTGGAGGTCCTTTGTTAAATACTAGATAGGTCAATTGATGTTGATGTGTCCAGGTCTTCTGCCCATTAATATCAAGTTCCTTTACGTTCAAGAAACCCTAGGTCAAGCCATTTAGCCTATTTGATGATCCATATTTGAGAAAAATAACATTATGAATTGTAATTTTTAGAAGAATATATGATTAAAATGTAAAAAAATTGAATGTATATTATGTGAATTTGTGATTGAAAATGAGTAAAAAAATAATTCAAATAATGATTGTGAAACCGGGGCTTAAATGTTCCTACGAGCGTCTATGAGAGTGGGTGCAGTGGGGGTGGGGATAGAGGTGCAGATTACTAAGGTTTCTTCAATTGTAAGATCAATACGAATGAGTTGTTGACATGAAGTGTGTCATATACAAAGTTTAATTATTGTTCCTACACAAAATTTAAGGAATTTCATACATGTAAGTTTGATTTTGCCCTAAATTAAAGAGCTTAATTATCGACGTTACCCGGAGTCCATACACGAATTGGTCTACTTTCATTAACGAAAATTTAGAAATTTCACACTTGCATTTTTTTTTCTCCAATTTTTCTTATGAATAGATAGACGTCATTAGAATTTATTTAATCATCATCAAAAAAGAGAAAGAGGTCAAAACGGATAGGTGATCGATAATTTTCTATTCACCTTCTAGAAATATTTCATGTATAATTCTTCATATTTTGGAGTCTACATCACAATAGAATTCTCAAATGTTGACTTGTAGAAAGTTTCACAAGTCACAACATCACTAATTCAAAATATTAATTTTGCCAAATTTTAATTAAAAGGTCATGATGACGAAAGCATGAGGTCATAGTTGATTGATTAGCCAAACCAACTGTTTCTGGCTTGGTCGGCTTCCCCATTTAATTCGTTGGCCCCTCCGAGCCGATCATCATTGAGTTAAAGGTCATTAGTCAACGCCAGTCAGTCCACGCCGAGTTTTAACGCCATTTGATAGGTTTGACTTTATTCTTTAACTGAAAAAGACCATACGGCCCTGTACGCGTACACTTCTCTTCTTTTAAATTTTTCTTTTCCTCTAGTATTTATTTATTAGAATTCTCTGTTATTTACATAAAAAATAAAATTATATTAAAATTATGAACCGTCAATGTTGAAGTGGATAATATCAATTTTTTTTAAAATCGTGTATATATTTGATCAGGATATTTGACAACATTTTCTTGAATTAATTGTTGAATCAAACAAACACTAATATCAACGAATAAATTGTAAAGTATATATATCAAAACATCGTTTTGATTTTAAAATCGAAAAATAAATTTATTTTGTAAATATAAAATTTAATATCATCTGGTTACATTCAACTTGGAGAAACTTGTTCTCCAACAAGAACATTTATTTTTTGTAAACTAAATCTGTGCTATAAATAGTAATTGTACAAAATTTTTGAGACGACTTCTCGAAAATAAATAGTATAAGAAGCCATATTGCTCTAAAGATAAATATTTACTTTTAATCAATTCAATTAGTTGTATCAACGACAAAGACGAATTATTTTATCGATCCGTAACACATGCCTCCCCTATTTTCCTCATCATTCTTATTCGACAATTCCCTTATTTCAGTAGCTAAGTAATGATATAGAATTTGTAGAGAAACACGGCATAAACAATTGAAGAAATCTAGTCATTACACCAAACAAACTTATTTAAGCATTTTTTGTGAAATTATAGATTAAAGAGCAATCACTCAAACAATTGGTTTTATAGGGAAAAAAACAAAGTATTATTTTTCCAAAAATGAATTAAAATTTATATTTTAATACATCGTGTTAAGAAGCAAGAAAATGTACAAAATTTCGGCCAAACTAGCTTACAATTTTTTTTCCCAAATAAATAAATATAGCACAATCATTTTTGGCAATAAGAACCACAAGGAGGGGTAAATATGTAATTTCGTTGTCAAAGAAAAATTAACACATAGGTTGAAGTGCGTATTTTAGCATTACTTTGAAAAGTTAAACACGTCGTTCCTCTCTCGCTCCTCAACTAATCAACGCGCCGACTTTAACACCCCCTACCCCACTCGGTGTCTGTAAAATTACTCTGTGTGTCTGTGTGTGTGTTTTGAGAGAGAGAGATAAAGACTCAAATTTTAGACTTTTGGGATATACAAGTCTCTTTAACACGGAACAAGACTTCATGTTTTGAGAGAGAGGTGTAAATACCAGGAAGAAAATTGAATGGTGCAAGGGAAATTACTTGGAAGATTTCTTATTGGGTTGCTTTAAATTTCCAGTTTCTATCTCTATATATACAAATAGAAATGGAATTGTAGAGGGTTCTAATTGCTGGCTGCTGTCGTATGCAACAAAGGTATGTACTTTCAATTCTTAACCAGTTTAATGGGCTTCATCTGATGTATGTTTACTGAATTGGGTTCTCATAAAATTCATTTGAGTTTCTATAATTTGGGTGAAAATGGCTTAAAGATTTGATGGAATTGTGTGATTTCAATGTAAATGTGAAAAGATGGTGAAATTTATAGTCTTCTGGACATGACCCGAGTTATGGGACTTCAATTTGATAGATATCAGAAAGTGAAATGCATTCAATCTCTTTAAAAGTTAATAAAGTATAATTAAGTTTTTCTTGTTAGTTCTGATACAAGTTGATTGTTTAGGTTGTCTTTATTTATTGTACCATTCTCGTGTTCTAGTCTTTTTGACATTACAATCAATCATATCATCAAGTCTCCTTTTTCAATTCTGTAATTCCAAGATCATGTCTGTTCAATTTATGCTATTACCACTCCTCTATCCGTTGGAGAGGAATAAGTCGGAATAATTTTGTTACTTACTCCATTATTAGGTTTACTTAAGGGTAGATCATTCAAGGTTTTAGGTTTTGGTATTTTACAATAATTGGTGTTCAGTTAATCCTAGTATTTGTGTCTTTTCCCGTGTCCTTCATTCCCCCTGAGATGGAGAGGACACATAATTCTCTTGTCTGATCCAAATGCTGGCCTCTTCTTTACTGCCGTTCCCTTTTTTTTCTCCACTTCATATCATTTAAGAGCTTTATGCTTCTGTAATTTTCTATCTTATAGTCCTGTTTGTGTATATAACTTCATTTGTTATCATGATATTCCCCATCTACTTAATTTACTCCTTCTATCTATCTTTAGCGGTATAATCAGCAGTGCTTGTCATCTTGCTATTTTTCACTGCATTCATTATTTATCCCCTGCACTTCTAGATAAATATCAAAATCGTTTGTAATGGAAGCTTTCATATTCAATGTTGATGTTTCATGGTTTTTTTTAACCAGATTTTGGCTGTTTGAGCTATACTACGGTATTATTCAAGTCAACTAACGGGGTGCGAATGACTACTCCAATAAGCACAAAAGTTCGACTGGTTAGATGTCCTAGATGCCGAGAGGTTCTGACAGAGTTGGCTGAGCTTCCTTTATACAAGTGTGGAGGATGTGGCACAATTCTCATATGTACTGACCTTTTCCAAACTTACTTACCTAGTAGTACCTTACCCTTTTTTACTTTAATTTGTAGTTAATCTCTTATTTGTGTTATGACATATTGTGAGATAGTGGATGTGTTTGAATATGTTCGACATTATGATAGAGACACTTCACATATGCAGAAGTTAATTGTTTTTCTTATATTTTACCCTTGTAAATTCAGCTAAAACTTGGAGAAATGGCACAAACCATGAAGGAGTACACTTGCAAGAAACAAACCGAGTAGTGGAAAGTGAGCCGGATCGTATTTTGAAGGAGAATGAAGCGAGCAGCTCAAATCTAGATTTAATAACATCGGGTGGAAAATCTTTGCCAGATGGAGATAAACCAAGAGAGCAAGGTGAATCTTGGGACAACAATGGGGATCAATGTGAAGATACAAGTGTCTCTAGTGATCTTTCTAGCTTGCTTGAGGTTAGTGGTAATGAGAATAAAGATTTGTCCAAAGTAGTAATTGAGCAGTTGAAACAGGATAAAGAAGGCAAATTTCCTCTAGGTCAAAATGCCAGAAGACTTGAAAGTGAATTTCAGGATTGCAATGGGGAAAGACTAGCAGAAAGACGCTCTTCTGCTGAATTTCTGAGTTCAGGTGAATGTACCTGTCATGAGGCTTATGTTTCAACCGCAGAAATCACAGAACTAGTGGAATCAGATGACAAGAATCCATCGGAGCAATGCACTGGAAGGAATCAAAAGGAACATGGAGATTCTCGAACAGATCATCCGAAGAATGGGTTGCCTTCAGATGGTGAACATAGTGAAGCAGACAAAAGTACACTTCTTTCACCGGAGCATGATCA
>CAIGRF010272216.1:43331-88681 GCA_903798235.1 Fraxinus ornus
CTCTAATTCCTCAAACCCTAGCTCCACAATCAACTCTTCCAAGAGTTCCCCTCCCTCACTCACCGTCCATGCAAGTCATCGACTCATATAAACCCATCAATTGTAGTAAGCATTCTGCCATTCTGGTAAAGCCATTATCATTTCTCCGGCCACCTCCTTCCTCTTCTCCACTTCGACTTGTGATGCCTATATCCCTTCATCTATGTGAACTGTCCCTCGCGAGCCTGCTGCGTCGTGGGCTCATATTTCTTCTCCTTCTCGTTACTGTCATTTTTCCAGTCTCCGGGGAGTTGCTGGTTCAGACCACCGGGTTTGCCTTGTCCCATTGTTGTAACTGAGAAACGAAAACCTTGAGTTTGGCTTTTGGGGAATATTTAAGAGGGGGCGATCTTGGATGTCATGCATGGTAGAACAAATGAAATTTGCTTTCTTTGGGCAATGTTGAGGCTTGTGGTGCTTGAAATGAAATTAAAAAAGAAAAAAAAAAGGATTCTTCTAATCTTTTATAGAAGGTCTCCTAACTGAAACCATTTCATTGAATTTCAGGATAGAAATTTTGAATAAAATCAAGAAAAATGCGTCAACAAAATCCCTTCCACCTCCCCTCAAAGTAGACGTCGCTTGCACACTGGAACACTCCGTTATAAGGCAAAAGCCGTCGATATAGGAAAAAGTTCGACAATCGTTAGCATTCTGACGGTTAAATCAACTATCGAATGAGAGAAAGAATGAGTGCAAGAGACTTGAGGGAGATTTGATTAATGTTAGAAAACATACCTTTGCGTGAAATGAAATCACACGTATATATAGATAAGTGGACGTGGGCCGAGTAGTGAGATGGACCCAAGTTCAAGCCCAATATGAAATTGTTTAATTAAATAAACCCCAATCAATTATATAGTCGATGCCACGTAATTTATAGGTGTAGCAATAGTCCCCCAAATCTGAGTTGTACATTCATGTATGGGTCGAACTTTGAAATTCAAGCTGTCAAGTAGGTGATATCTTATATATTGCCTAAAAAATATAAGTAGCTCTGATAAGCGAGAACTTACGAACAACCTCAAAAATAAGCGTCAGTCCCAAAAGGCGAGGACCTACGAATTGCCTCGAGAATATTAACCTCTCCAAAAAGTGAGGAGTTACTCCCAACACAAAAGTTCAGTCCGGACGGACGTTGACTGTCGACAATGAGAGTTCGTAAGAATGATATCGTTTATTAATATTTAATTAAATAACATTGAAAATAAGACTAAGCTTAAAATTTTTTACTTACAAGCAAGTTTATTTAAGTAAAAAAGTAATTTTAAAATAAATATTTTTTATAGAGCAATTGCTGTATCTTAAACTACTCCCTTTGAAAATCTCTGCTCCCTTTGAAAATCATGAAGAAGACAAGAAAATAAAATAAAAATTTAACAATATATTTTGCATGGAATTGTTACAAGAATAATACAAAGATTATTAGATTAATCATTGACTTATTCAAATACATGAATTTCTCAAGAAAAATACGGACAAAAATATATGTGTGCCATTTTCTCTCTTTTATTTTTCACTGCTCAAATTGTTAATGTTTCTTAATCAATCTCAACATTCCTTGTGGATCCAATTTTAAGTCCATTATGAGTGCAATTTCATATTTAAAAAAGGCCCAACTATATCGGCCCAAAATAAATGGGCCAAAACTGAAAAAAAGGCCCACCTTTCCTGAACAGTGCCTTCTTCTTCCTTGTCTTCTCTGCTCTCTCTTCTCTGCTCTCTACAACAGGCTGCACAATGACCCCGCGACGCCAACTTTATTGAAGACTCCGACGGATCCAGCACGAGCGGCCACGCCCCCTCGCCTGGTCCGTCCATGCTGGTTACTTCCCTGGAGTTACGAACTACCTCTAAAATATGTGTGCGGGCCTGAATGAGCGAAGACTTATGAATTGCCTCGAAAAGATAGATATTGTATATACTAGTATCACAATAGTTCCCTAATTCTAAGTCAAATATTTATATGCAGGTCGGACTTGAAATATAAGCCACAGTGATGAAACTGATGCAGAGATGAGACTGAATATATAAGCAACGATGATAAGTTGATGTAGAGGCAATGCTTTGAATGTACGTAGTAGAGGTGATGCTCTAAATGTATAAATATAAGAGGCTATACTTGGACATAAGTAGTTGTGATAACCTCATATCCTCACATGAGGGTGGCACATCTATGTCAAGGGTTTCCTCCATGGTGTTTGATCCAACCATGGAAGGCTTCGTCTTCAATAGAAGCAAAGGCGACCCCTATGGGGGTGTCAAGCACCTCGCCTATCGAAGTGGATATCCTTGAAAGAGGTGACCTCGTGGGAGGTGTTACGCACCTCGTCAAGGGCTTCCTCTATGGTAGAGGGATCATCTATGGAGAGCATCATATTTGACGGAATCAAAGGCGACCCTTGTAGGGGTGTCACGCGTCTCCCCTATCAAAGTGGACATCCTTGGAAAAGGTGACCTCGTGGGAGATGTTATACATCTCATCAAGGGCTTCCTCCATGGTGTAAAGTTTATCCATAGAGAGTATCGTCTTCGACGGAATCAGAGACGACCCATGTGGGGGTGTCACGCGCCTCACCTATCGAAGTAGACATTCTTGGAATATGTGAACTTAGGTATCACACACTTTGTTAAGGGCTTCCTCCATGGAGAGCATCATCTTTGATGGAATTAAAGACGACCACCGTGAGGGTGTCACACACCTCGCCTATTGAAGTGGTCATTCTTGGAAGAGGTGACCTTGTGGGAGTATCACGCACATCGTAAAGGACTTCTTCTATGGTGTTTCATCCAACAATGGAAGACTTCATCTTCATAGGTATAAAGGTAGGTCCACCATTCACCTTACGAAGCGGTAAATAATATAAGCTCTCTAAAACTAATTAGATGTGACATAGCTTAAGTAGAAGCAAAGCCTTGAAAGATATACAGATGTAATGCAATTGATGTAGAGACATGATGAGAACTCTGGAAATAGATATAGCCGTGTTATAGCTAATGCAGAGACGTGACTCTGAGTATATAAGCAGCTTGTGATAAGTTGATGCACAGGCATGATGAGCTCTCTTGAGACAAGTGCGGCTATAATGCAACATTTCGTATTTGTATGTAAATTGTAATTTCTGGTTCCCAAGAATGGAGTCCCAGCCCAAACAAAACCAATAAAACCATTGGGCTTAATAATTAAATGGTAAGGGAACCAAAATAAGAGTCAATAGCTACCAGTGATATGAGACCCAAGAGAAAATAATGTAGCCCAAATTAAAATGATTGGCTTCCATCGAAGTCATTCAACTTATTAGTTCAAACAATGTTGACCTTTTAATATGGGCGTGGGAAAAATAAAGGGAATAATACATATCTTAGGTTTTTACTCTACACCACTTCAAAAATAAAAAAATAAGTTTCAAATTTCAAAAATCAGGTTTTTAAAATTTTTATTTATGAAATAATAAATTATTAAATCAATTTATTATTACATATTTAATTCTAACATAACATAATTACCCCATCCCACCTCCACCTCCAGCTCCGGGGACTATTCCAGCTACAGTTCCGGTCACAACTCTTCTTCGGCGACCGTTCCGACGGCTGCTCCGATTTCGACGACTATTCTGATGATCGTTCTACCGCCACTTTATTTCGATGACTGTTCCGATTTCGGCAAGTGTTCCAACTCCGACGAATATATTAATGTCATATATCTATGCAATTTGGTCACAATATAAAAAAGATTTAGGTCACAATTCAAAATTTTCATAGGTCGTAATTTGTTTATTGCTCACAAATTAAAATTTTAAAAGTCATAATTTATTCATCGAATTCAAATCATAAAATTTATAAGTCACACTACTTATTCTATGGTCACAAACATTACATTAATTGAATATAAATTATATTTAGGTAACAATTTGTCAAATTATTGATCACAATATAATAATTTTTAGGTCACACGACATGTATTGGTCACAATCAACTAAATCAATTGTGACCATCACCAAATCATTTGTGACCACCACTTCGCTATTGCCTCCACCAGCGGCATCAATACTGTCGCCGCCTAATAGCAACATCAACATCTCGAAATGAACACCACACCCTCCCCAACACCACTATCACCACCCCAAAAACCACCACTGCCACACGCACGCACAGCATATCCGTCGCTGCCAACACGAACGCACGGCGAATCTCGACCCCCCTGCATCTCCACCACTATCGCCACCACTTCTCAACAACAAAATCATCATTTCAAAACATCGCAGCTAATGTCCTAACCGTCAACACCACCACCACCACCCTCACTGCGCCGTCGCCTGCCTAATCCATCGCTAGATCTAACATAATCGCCACTACCCAAACACCACCACCACAGCCCCCATCCACGACTGAAAAAATAGCCCAAAAATCCCACACCAAATCGCGATGGTGCGGATCCCGACAATGACAGGCAGACTACCACCCGTTCCCATACCAGATCAAGGCAGTTCAGATTTCTCGACCACATCACAAACATAACTACGACCACAACCACCGTTGTCGCACGCACGCATGCACACACACCCAACCATAGCACCGCAACCACACACACATCATCATCACACAACTCCACTGCACCAATAAAAAAAAAGATCTGGATCGCGTAGAGCGCAGTCGCGACACGCTACGCAGAGCTTCCCCATCCGTGGGCAGAAGTACCGCGCCGCTGCTACGAGAAAGCACGGCTGCGCCTCCTATGCCGGAGTCCACTTTCATCGAAGTGGAAGAGATAGAAGAAGGGATAGAGAGAGAGAGTGCGAGAGAAAGAAGATACGGTGGGTTGAGAAAGAGAGTAAAAAAATAGGTAAATGATTAATTCATTTCGTAATTATAACCTGATTTTTTAATAAACAAATTTTGGATCTGATTTTTGAAATTAGATCTTAAAACATAGGATTGGGTGTAATTTCCTCAAAAATAAATTTCCAAGGCTACTTTCACAATCTTTTGAAGCCCAACCAAGAGTAGGTATCGATTAACTGATAGTAATAACACTTGAAGCCAGCAAAGGTACCTCTGAACCTGTAGAAGCCTTTTCTATTTGCCACCAAAAAGTCTACAAAAAGCGGCTAAAATTGACCACCCATATAGACCACGCAACCTGTCTTCTTCCCCATCAAGGATTTAATGCTCATCGGTGAAAAAAAAAAAGCAACAGGAACCATGGAATGAACGGTGGTAGTGGGAATTTTTCATGAGATGTCGTGATTGCTTCAATGGTGCTGGACCTTGCATTTTTGTTGTTTGCCACTTTAATCGATGGCAACTATTATTGTGGTTACCTTGATAGTAGCCGTCAGAGGTTGTAGTGACCTTTGATAGAAGTTACCCAAAGTCATAGCTTCTATAAAAACAAGGCCAAATAACCGACCATGGTGTGGTGGGTCTCTGTGTCTGTTTGAGATTTGAATTTTTGTTTTCCCCATCGACATCATCTTCTAATGACTGATTTTTTGTGGTTAGTTTCTTGGATATTTTGTAAGAAAAATCCCTGTCGAAAAATTCCCTTTTTTTATTTACTATTGCCCAAAAACAGATATTTGAATGCCAAGATAGAAAATTTTGTTGTAAGAAAGGATAAATGAGGGGTTCTTTCTTAACCTCGTCTACTGCCAGAACCAACCGAAAATATTTTCAGCAACAAAAACTTCCTCGTCTTTTCATATTTTCCTCTTCCTTCTTTGGTTGTTGACTATGCTATTTTTTCAGTAGAAAATCGCCCGAAAAAATCTCTTTTTCGTTGACTTTTTGTGAATATGGTTAATGTAATGATTTCCCACATATGACGTCAATCAGTTGACCCTGGAAAATGGGCCACCACATGGCCAACAGAAAGCAACTTCACGCATATTCTTCCCTGCACACTTGGCACAAAGGTCAGTCACACGTGGTCATTTCCAACGGTGGTGGTCGGGGCCACAAACACTCCGATGATCAATATCTATGAATAATATTGTTCTTTTCATTTCCAAGCTTAATGTCTTGGACCGACGATCTTTCAGCATTTTAATTTTTTAATTTGATAAATGGTTGGACGATTTCAAACTGTTTTTGACAATTCAAACCTATACCAAACTACTACGAAGCAATTTGATTTGGTTCAAAACTAACATGTTGACATAATGACATGTCCATGTAGACCCACATCAACTGCTTCAATTCAATTAAAGGTTTGGTAGTTTTTTTGTTCGCTCCTAATTTATCATTTCCAACTTTGTGATGTCTCCGATGTTTAACAATCACAAACTAAATTTTGTATTTACTCAAAAATGATTTTGAAAATTAGAGTTTTGCTAGAGACAAAGCCTTATTGCGCATATGCCTAGGCAATAAGGGGCGCATTGTTCAGGACCTTTGGACAAATAGCAAAACTCTGAAAATTAAACGTATAACGAATGTCTGATCGCATGTGATAGTTAGGAGGTAGGACATAGGGTGTGATAGGAAGATGAATCATTTTCTTTTTTCTTCTTTTTAATTTAATTTTTTTTTTTGTGAGAATTTGTTAACCAATGTATACCCCTATAGTATTAGGGTCCGTTTGATTTAAAAGATGAAATTTGGGTGGAAAGAAAATGAATTTCAAGTAATTGAATTACCTAGAATTTATTTTATTGGGAATTGTAATTAATTATGTTTGATTGGTATAATTTTCACTTGAAAAATGTTGAAAGATTGGAATCCGTTTGACTTTATTTTTCATGAAAACTGTCCATTAAAGTGATATTTTTTTACCATTGGGTCTAGAATTTGTTCCAATTGTAAAAAAAAAAGTTAAAAAATATTACAATTTTTTGTTTTACTATACCGAATATCATTCGTTTGGCTTTGTTTTACATGAAAATTATCAATAAAAGTGATAATTTTTTTTTTACTATTGCACCTAGAATTTTTTTCAATTAAAAAAAAACAAAAAACATGGAAAACCATTTTCCCACCTAATTGGTGGAAAAATAATTTGAAGGAAAAGCAAGAAAATGTGTGTGTGTGAGGAAAAGTGGAAAAATCATTTCCCTATAAAAAGAAAAAACCCATCAAACAAGAGAAAATTGAGAAAATGAAAAACACAACCTTAGAGTCACGATTCACGATTACATTTTGTCAATTGAAATAGATTCCGTCCATAAAGACCTGCACCGCTACATATGTAAAGGGTGAAGGATGACAATGTCAAAACTTGAAGGTTATAACCTGTTTACAGATTTCACAAAGGAGAGAGACCTGTAATTTTCGTAAAATGACGTCACCTCGGGGAACAAAAAGCTTACCATACACCGCCATGCACATAATCAAGTATAAACCACAATCTTCACAATTTTATTTATTTATTTTTATTTTCTGGCAATTACGAGTTTCGATCTATAATTCACTGCTTCGCACATTTCCCCTTCATCAGATCCACCCTTTCCCTCTCTAACTCTCTCTGTAATAATACACCATTCAATCGTAGATTTGTAGTTCCGGAATTTCCCGAAGAGATTTGATCGGGCCGTGCCTGGAAAGATGCTGAAATTCCTGAAAGGTGTGGTGGGCGGATCGGGCGCGGGCCTCAAAGATCTACCATACAACATCGGTGAGCCTTACTCTTCTGCTTGGGGCTCCTGGGTTCACTGCCGTGGCACCTCCAAGGTTCTCTATTTTTTAAATTCCTTCATCTCGCTATATCTATGTCTATATAGATATGGATACACGTGTGTTTATGTTTCACTGTTGTTTTTCTGGGTTTTGATTGAATTTGTTGAGTTCATTCTGAATTCTCTCGAATTTCCCTTTGTTAAGTTCCAATTTTCTGGGAACAATGCTGTTACTGAAAAGTGTATTGATAATGCTGTTATCCAATTTATTTTTGTTGCTACAAAATTTGATTTTATGGAATAATGAGCTGGAAGTGATGATCGGACGAAAGTTGTATATGATTTTATTGGACTAGACCTAACTGGAGGTTAAGATATTCTAACAATTTGTGTATATAAGAAGGATAGTGGTATTCTGATATTCACGTCATTTTTATAGAATGAACATAGTGAAATGAGGAGGTTAAGATGGATGCATGCCACATTAGAGTTGATAAGATAATAAATAAGAGTATACACCACCAACTAACGAGTAGCGGAGACGACGATGTCTTCAAATTTTCAATCAGGTACTGAGGTTTTTTACGTCCATGAAATGAGTCATAAATCTTTAGAAAAACTAATAAAATAATTAAAAGAATATGAATATAAAAAATACTCTATAATAAACCATAAATCAAATTGATCATCAATATAAAACAAATTAATAAAATTAAAAATCCAACAAACATAAAATAAATCGATAAAGTAGAGTTATTAAGTTCTCAAATATACTACTATATGTAGAAACTGACTAGAAGTCTCCCATATCATCACTACTAATATGAACCTCTTTAGAATTGTCAACATATATGCAAAGTTTAAAAAGACGAAACTAAGTATTGAGGCGATTTTTCTTTATGAGATGAGGCGTAAACCTCGAGGCGGATTGAGGTGTAAGCCTAAAAAAAAAACAAAAAATATAAGTAAAATAATTAATAAATGTTAATTACCTTTAATGAAATTAAAATACATGTATTTATAGAAAAATGCGATGAGAATATAATTTTTATGATAAAATGTAACTGGTAATATTCGGTACAATTTTTATTTTTATTCTCTTTTAAGCCCCGTTTGCCTCTCTTTAAAAAATAATTCTTTATTTTTCATATTCTTTTTCAACCACATGTTTATATAATAAAATATTTTACACGTAAATTTAAAATTTTGTTCTAATTTTTAAGGACACATTTTTTTCAAAAAATCACATCATCATTTTTTCACGTGCTAAATAACCAGCTATTCCAGTTACCAGTGAATATGAATATCCAGATTCCAGACTCCTTCCAAGTTCTCTCTCCTTATCATCATTCGCAGCCCCGTATAAATACCCCCTTTGAGTCGCCTACACTTTCTGCAATTTTCCTTTACACCTTAAACATCTGCTCTTAGTTTTTCTTGTAATTACTAGAATACCCTTCAGTTTATATATATATATATATGTCCGCTGCCGGCAACCTAGAATCTGAGAGCCTCCTCTCCTCCGCCGCTCCCGNTTAGAGACGTGAGCCTCATATTTTAAGCCTCAAAAATACCGTCTCGAGGCATACTACATGCGCCTCACGGTGAGGCGGACCTCACTACCGCCTTTTTAAATCATGCATATATGAATCCCATCGGCCCCTATCATCCTTCTTTTTGCTGTGAATATCTTCTCATTCTTTGTTATCATTCTCTTGCAACGGTGTCTTCCCTTCCCATTCTGTTAATAATTAGGAAAAAATGTTTTAGATTATAAAAAAATACATAAAGTTGAGGTCAATAATTAAAAAGCTCAAAAAGGCAAGACAAACACTCACACCGCGTAGTGGCTCTGAGGCTTAGCTTGGGTGTAAGCCTCCTGAAATTGAGGTAAAATTCTTGACCAATAGCACATAAGGTGTAAAATTTGGAGGGCAGCCAAAATATGCTCAGTATCTTTGTTGTTCACTTCATTCTTACCTCTCAGAGTTTCTAGCAAATAATGTAGCAGAAGAGTATGAGAACCATATTTTGCATCTGCCAAATCTTTATTCAAGAAAATACTACCAACAAGTTATACATATCATATTTCTCAACTATGTGATCCTATAGTTATATTTTTTCATTAATTTCTGATGGAGTATATTGAATGAAGATTCTTACTCTGTCAATAAATAATGCTTTACAAAGTTAATTTCTGTGTTCCGTAGATGTACAAGTGTGCATGCATACAGCCTTGTACAAGCAGAAATGTCCATATTTTCATCCTTCCACGTCATTGCTAATTTTCAATGTCAAGTTTTTACAAGTTCTGTTGGGTTTGGATTGCTTTAATTGATTTATTCTCTCTAAAAATAGCTTACATTGTATTGTTTATTCATTAAGTTGGGTTTGGGTTGTTTTAATTGATTTATTCTCTCTAAAAATAGCTTACATTGTATTGTTTATTCATTAAGAACTGATTTAATACTTGCAAAATTTAAGTATAGCAGATTATTTTATAATCACCTTTCATAATCATGAAGCGCTTCCTTTTTCCTTCTGAATTGAGTTAGCCCTACTTTTGAATCTCCATGCAGCGAGAGTAGATAATATGAGTTTTTCATAGACTATATAATTATTTATTTATTTTGGTATAATTATAGTGATAGTATTGAAAAATAAGACCTCTAATAATTATTTTCTCTTTTTTACGTTTTGTTTAACAGGACGATGGGACTCCTGTATCAATATTTTCTCTTTCAGGAAGCAATGCAAATGATGGTCATTTAGCTGCTGGTCGCAATGGTGTCAAGCGCCTTCGAACAGTAAGTTCTGATTGGTGCGTTTTATTTAGTGGAAACCTAGTCTAGACATTCTTTGCCATTTCCTGTAACTTCTTTATCTGGAACACAATAGTTCCCTCTTAGATTAAGGCTTCCACTGGCTCATTGGTGCAAAATAGGTTGAATAATAATGACTTGTTGCGGGGAAAGAAACCTAATCATTCGATGTTTTTGTTTCGGCACAACAATCCATTTTTTTAGAAGTGTAGTTTTTTTTTTTTTTTATTAATTATCAATTTCTGAATGTAATACAAAATACAATTCAATGTGGTTCCTTTCCCCTTCATTGTCATGCGTCATTGTCGCTTGTGTCCGTTATGCTAATAATGATACTTTGCACAAATTTTTTAACCTTACAGTCCTAAGCGTTCCTGTTCCTTGAGAACTTTTTATCAATTGCATAATACTTTCGTCTCTTCGATTTGAAAAACCAATTATTTTTCTAGCAATTTTTGTTTCAAAAACTGTCATTTGCATGATCTTTTTTCCATGGGAGGAAAATTCCTACTCAAAAGTAACCCTTCCTGGGTATGTAATTAATCTTTTTAGTTTTTTTGCTATAATGATGTAGCATCTGAACTTGCTCGTGCTTCGGTATCAAATTTATGGACTTAGCATCAAATAAAGAAACAAAGTAGGTAATAGCCCAAGAGACGAAATGCAATATGATATCGTTAGGGATAATTGATTGGTTGTAGCTTAGGAGCCTACGTGGAGACAAAAATGGTTCTGTTAATTACAAGCTGCTAAGAGCTAAGAAAATCAAATAATGCTTCCTTGGTTAGCAGTGATTTGGGATATCCACGTAAGTGATAAAGTTGTGATTACAAGAGGGTTATATGCAGTGACAATATATATTACATACAAATTTATATGACAAATGAAGTCTTGAAGGTGTACTTCGTTGGTCAGTGAGATTGTCTATGAGGCTTCTGCATCTATGCAGTGGAATGGGAAGAAATCTGGCCCCATTGCAAGTCCTCGATTTTGATGTATCGAAAGTGTAATTCTTATTATTATTTTGTACACTTTTTGAAGCATGGTGAATAGATTTATGATTTTGGTTTTCACATTATTCTTTTTTGTCCTAGAGCTGAATGATCCATCTTCTTTCAGGTTAGGCATCCGAATATTTTGTCGTTTCTTTACAGTACCGAGGCAGAAACTTTTGATGGTTCAAATACAAGGGTTACAATCTACATTGTCACAGAGCCTGTTATGCCTCTGTCTGAAAAGATCAAGGAATTGGGATTAGAAGGCAGCCAGAGGTGTAAATATTTTTATTCCCTTGCTCTTGTTATTTTAACATTTAATGGCCCTGATGGAAACAAGTAAAAATTGTTCATATGAATATTACACGTACAAATCACAATTGACAGGTAGTTATGTTATTCTTTGTGTTATGCTATGGAGGTATGAGGACATCTTGTTCACTTTTATACTCTCAGTCTCATTGCTTAATATAACCTTTTTTTAATATCTTTTTTAATGAAAATCTTGCAATCTGTATTTCTTAAGTATGTATTCATTACAGTTGTATCTGCAAATTTGACTGGTAGTTGCTTCTGTATATTGGAGTGACAATATGCATAATTATTTGCATTTTTTTTTTAGTATTTGCTACATCTTGTAAATCTCTTGAGATATTTTTGTAATTTCCCTGTGTCTGCTCCTTTTGTATGCTAGGCTATAAAAATCAATTTCTAGTCTTTCACTTTCCTCTTATGGCAGGGATGAGTATTATGCATGGGGACTGCACCGGATAGCTAACGCTGTGAGCTTCCTAAATAATGATTGTAAATTGGTATGTAATCTAGTCAAGTTTTAGCTGTTATCTATACATTCCAATATTTGGAGGCAAGCTGACATTCTAATTTTGCAGCTTGAATATTTTTTACATGTGCACATTAAGGTTTAAACAAGTTCTAACTTTTGTTGGAACAGGTGCATTATTTGTCGATTTTCTTTGCACTGTTAGCTAGATAAATTAAAAGAAGAGCTTCAAAAAGAGTGATTTTTAGTTGCTGAGGCATGAAGCACGCCTGATAAGATTTTTCTGGCAGAAAATGAAGCTCCCCCGAGTGCTATAAAGCTTTCTATACCTGTGACCTAATTATAAACCAATGAAGATCCTCTCCATGGAGCTAGATATGGTTTTCTGTGTCAGTTCATAAAATGTTTAAACTGTGTTAGGATCTACTTTATGGATATATGAATTGTTATTTGTGAATTTTTCTGCTGCAATTTCTTTTATTCATCTGGTTTCCTGCTTGTTAGCAATATATATGTAATGGTTTTCTATTTTGCTACTGCAGGTTCATGGTAATGTTTGTATGGCTAGTGTTGTTGTCACTCAAACTTTGGACTGGAAATTATATGCATTTGATGTTCTGTCTGAGTTTGATGGGAACAATGAAGCTTCGGCAGGGCCAATGCTGGTAAGTAATGAGTTTGGACATATCTTTTCTTCAGTTCTTTCAACATAGTATGTGATGCACAAACTCAATTTTGGCTAGCCCTGCAGAGAGAGGAAAACTAAACATGTTGCAGAGTATATTTATCATTGTGAATTAAAATCCTGTATTTTACTGAATATTATTACTACCAAACATCTTTCGAAATGAGAGTTTCCATATCCAAAATTTTCTTAACTTGGTGATTTTGTGAAAAGCAATATGCAAGACTGCATCATGCATGAAAACATATTATCTGCTGATGAGCATATGCAGAATCACAAAACTTAGCGAAAGCATTTACTGTTTCTATTAAAAGAATCTTCTGTGTTTTTTTTCCTTGCACAATATTTTTTTATCATAGATGACAGTTGTTCCACCAAATGGTACTTCTACGATATTTAAGAAGATGTTGTAAGAGAATATTCCTTTCTCGTCTGACTTCTATTTTATGGTGAAAGATTGCTGACACATTTTATGAGTCTTGCAGAAAAGTGTATTATGATGATTTTCATTCTATTATCTGGTCAGGTGGCTAATTTTGATTTATAATTCTTACTTCATTTTTGACAGCAATATGAATGGCTTATTGGTTCACAATACAAACCAATGGAGTTGTCAAAATCTGATTGGACAGCTATCAGAAAATCTCCACCTTGGGCTATTGATTCTTGGGGTCTGGGTAAGTGTTCATTTGTCCCCTTACTATATGAGTTCTCATGCAAAAATTTTTAACAAATATATTTAAAGACTAAATAATTATTTGGTATGCGAGTTTTTTTTCCAAAGCGAAAAATGTCGACTTATAAGGCATTCTTTGTACATCAAATGTCTAATTTAACTTTTTAAAAATGGTCTTCACCTTCCACTAGTCATTTTCGCAGCTTGGGAGTCTCCCGAACAGCTCCTGAGTAGATGGGGTGACTGGGGAGGATAGTTTAAAACACAACATGGAGGCAATATGGGGGGATGAGGGTAGACGTTGAAGGACAAGATGATATGTTTGTGAACAAGATGGGGGTATTTTTGGAATATCAACCAAAAGGATGCCATTGTACTGAAAATTTATTTGGCTATTTTTCCATTCTCTCATCTCTCGAATTTGGTCTTTCTTAAGAAATTTCCTATTTTACAGTACGGAAAATGCAAGAGAAATTTTATCTTGGTTAGCCACGAACTGATGTTGAATATGATTTGAATGCAATAAGCATCTGCATTCGAGATACTGTATCATGCGTCAACTATAGCTGGGTAATTATCTGTAAACCAAAGTCCATACATGGTTTTATACCTCTTATTTCTCATCTGATAAAATACAATTACCTTGGCATGGACAAATAAATAGTACATCCCAGTAAATTTGCTGAATTCTAAGTTTATCGAGTTAAGACCACCTCCATTTTCCCATCTGTTTTGGGTGCAATATGTATCTGCCTTTTAGATACTGTGAGCCTGTTTGGTACGGCTTAAAATCCAATTAAAATTGAAAATATAACCGTTATTGAGTTCCATCCGTCTAATAAAAGTCAACAATAACGGTTATATTTTCAATTTTAATCTGATTTTAATCTCTACCAAATACGCTCTGTAACACCTGTCTATTAAAGCTGGGTTTTGTTTGTATACTAAAATCCACATATGGTTACCTCTTATTTTTCCATGTGATAAAACTCAAGTACTTGAATGGCATGGACTGGTAATTAGTACATCCGAGTTAATTTGCGAAAGTCCAGCGAGTTATGACCGTCTACATTTTTCCATCCATTTTGAGTTTATGAATCTAGAATAGAATCTTGTTCACACGTCAATGAAAAACAAGTGTAGGTTGCAAGGACTTCTTTCCTGTTGACAAAAGGTCACCTTTTAATTGTACTTCAGCACTTCTGTCAGTTGGTGTTCTTTAAGTCTTAGCGGACTCGCTTCAAATAACCTCTCTTGACTTAAAACGAGCTTCTTGAGTTCAAAAATACATAGAAAAAAGTTTTATTTTTGATTTATCTTAGTTTAGAAGTTATACAGCATTTCTCATAATAATTACTTTCATTTAAAAAATTTTATTATTTCTACTGTGTAATTGGTAGGCTGTCTTATTTATGAACTCTTCTCTGGTATGAAGTTGAGCAAAACTGAGGAGCTGCGCAATACTGCTAGCATTCCAAAGGTGATCCTGTCTTTTTTTGTTCTTTCTTTGACAGTCCAAAGGTGGTGTTCCTTATTCCTTTTCTTTCTGCCCCTGGAAATTGGCTGTGATTCAGTGCCTGGATGTTTGTATATCCTCTATGCTTTATTCAGTAGTGTTTTATTTATTGGTTGCTTCAACTATCATTTGAGATGATAAATTCATTTTTGTTTGGAATTGTTCATTCAGTCTCTACTTCCAGATTATCAGCGTCTCTTGAGTTCTATGCCTTCTCGCAGGTTGAATTCATCAAAGCTTCTGGAAAATAGTGGTAAGTTCTTTTCTTCTAATTTTTCAGTAAAGAAATCAGACCGTTGCCCCCAACCGGACGTCTGCATGATCCAACCGGACGTCCGCCAAAACTCTTTGGGATTTTGGACAACGATCCGAACGTTTGCCTCCTTTGTCCGAACGACGGTCTGGACGTCCGCATGCTCTGGCCGGTTGCGGCCAGCTCAGCCAGTTTATTTATCCGTTTTTGACCCCTTTTGCTATGATTTGAATATTTTGATAAATGTAGACTTTTAGGAGTTTTTAACTAATTTTTCAAGGTAAATGATGTTTTAAAAATATGATCTAAGTTCCAATATCATTTTGAAAATCAATTTTACCTTTGATCAAAATATTTTGTGCAAGTAATTTCAAAATACCTTTTTGGTGCATAAATTAGTTATTCAGCTTTTATCATTCAATGCTAAAGATCAAACATTAAACTATTTGATATCATTTTTATTTTTGATGGGTTCAGACAAACGAAACATCAAATTGATTGAACTGGTTTAGTCGAACTCCGAACCTTGCTGTATCAACTTTTGCTTATCGTTTTCTCATATATAATGCCTCTAAACCTCCATTGATGGGAAGTATAATTCAAAGATATACCAAATATTTGATGCATGTCATTGACATTTCGTTTTTGATTCATTGCTGGTCCTTGACATTTTGTTTTTGATTCATTTCTGGTTTTGTACATCTTTTGTATGTGAATACTTATATATCAGTGTCAACGTGCTTGTCCTTTTGGCCATTAATTTCTTTGATTTCATAATTCACAATCAAAGACTAATTTTTCTGTGGTAGATTGATGACCACTGGAATTCTCTTAACTTTTCTAATTTTTTTTTTCCTTTTTTCACTTAGATGACTACTGGTCCTTGAATGCATACGTTCTTACTCTTATTAATAAAAATTCCATTTGAAATAGAAATGAATTTAACATTAACATTGCTGATTCAATTTATTATATCACCATGATTGTGGACATTATTTTTCATATCCTAAAGATGTCAATATTTATTTGCAGAATATTTTCAAAATAAGTTGGTGGAGACTATACACTTTATGGAAATTCTTAATTTGAAAGACAGTGTTGAAAAGGATACTTTTTTCCGTAAGCTTCCGAATCTTGCCGAGCAGCTTCCTCGCCAAATAGTGCTGAAAAAGGTATCCTGTGGTATTCAGAATGGTGAATTTTTTCTTCGTTTGAAGTTTTTAAACCATTATATTTTCGGGTTCTTGCAGTTGCTTCCATTACTAGCATCCGCCTTAGAATTTGGTTCAGCTGCTGCACCTGCTTTGACAGCATTGCTGAAAATGGGTTCTTGGCTTTCAACAGAAGATTTTAGTCTCAAGGTTTAAATCTTTCATATCTTTTGGCAACCTTGTATCTCTTTCTTTTTCATGCCTGAGCTTTACCATACCATAAATTGTGTACTTGTGATTAAACTCGGGTATTTAATTTCTTGATTTGGTATTCCTAACCTCTGTTTATAGGTATTACCAACAATTGTCAAACTCTTTGCGTCAAATGATCGTGCTATTCGAGTTGGTCTTCTGCAGCATATTGATCAATTTGGCGAGTCGTTATCCTCGCAAATTGTTGATGAACAAGTATGCAGTCATATAATGACACAATCAAAATATTCAATCTCCCTTATGATTCATTCACAATATATAATGTAGGATAATGGAGTAGCAGAGAAGTCTAATGTTTGTTTGTCCAGGTTTACCCTCATGTTGCTACTGGGTTTTCCGACACATCTGCTTTTCTACGGGAATTGACACTCAAATCCATGCTCGTTCTTGCACCTAAGGTATATACCTTGTAAAAGGTCCCGTCTGTTTTAATTTAGTTTAGTCTTTCAAGATATAAGATTCTCCAATAGGATTGGGGTGCCAACTAATTTTATGAACATGCATTAATTCGACAAATTTGCCGAAGGCCTGAAATTTTTTGTTGTTTCTGTAAGTTGTTAAATTCGATCCCTTAAAAAGGTCTTTCTGGAATCTCCACTCCTGTTTGCTCATTGCTGTTGATAGCCATTGGAGTAGTGGAGAAATCTTCTCTGTTGATCATTCATAGATTCTAATCTTTTGTACAGGCATTTCTCTGAGGTGTATGCATCAGTGTAGAAGTTGATGTTAGAAGCATTTTTTCTGTTTGGTAGTTGATTATTTTATTGAATTTTGGATATTTAGAAATATGATGTTTAGTGATTGCTGGCATCAGATTTGTGGGACGAATCAATGGATGCATGGATTATCTGATGGTTGAGCTAGCATCATCTGGTTTTGATTCCTGATACCTCTTATATTTTTGTTTCTTTTTCCTCTTTACAGTTGTCTCAGCGCACTATATCAGGGTCATTACTGAAATTCCTTTCAAAACTACAGGTATACATTTATGAGTTAAGCAATCAATGTGTAAATAGACCTGACATTCCTTGCCAACAAAGTTAAATTTATTTGTGAGTTGCGCACATTTATACACAGGATTTGGTTGACTTTTCTATGGATTTAGGTTGATGAAGAACCAGCAATTAGAACAAATACTACTATATTGCTCGGAAATATTGCAAGCTACCTTAATGACGGGGTCAGTACAACGTTCCTCCATTTTTCCCTTTACTATAACATATCTATAACCTTGAAGAAATTGACTGTTCAGTTAGTCAATGGTCAATTGTCATACATTACTTGGATTAATCAATCTGTGAGAAAAAATGCTGCTTACAAATTCACTACGATGCAGATGAGGAAAAGAGTTCTGATAAATGCATTTACAGTTCGAGCTTTGCGTGATACATTCTCTCCTGCCCGAGGAGCAGGTGCTTGTTCTCTCTTCTCGACCTCATTTTAGGAAAAGTTTAATGTGCTATTAGGTCGATTGTGCTGGGCTGAGACAACTCTAGGTTGAGACAACAGTCTTCCTTCAGTAAATGATAATCTCTTTCTCTTTCTCCTTTCTCAATATAATAAACCCTCTTTGTGCCAGGTATTATGGCTTTATGTGCCACTAGTTCTTACTATGACGTTACTGAGATTGCAACTCGAATTTTACCCAATGTTGTTGTACTCACCATCGATCCCGACAGGTATTCCTTTTATTAAGTAGGATAGTCCTAGTTTTTTCTCTTTTGAAGCATCATTCTCCTTTTCGTTAGAAATTTTATTTCTGAGTTTCACACTTTTATGTTAAAAGATAAGACATTCTTGTACATCTTTTCGTGTTTTCCCTTTCAAATATAGAACAATTACTGGTAAAGCTGATCTGTGGTTATTGAAAATAATGGTGGCTGCCCTCATTACAATCTTATTCTTTTTCATTATAACTGTACTTACAGTTGATTGATTTAGTTATGAGATGGGCCTCAATTATTAAGATATAACCAATGTCTTGTAGAAATGACAAAAATGCAACCTGACAATGCACTTCTGACTGTTGTAAATCTAAGTGCATGTTTGGCAAAGCTTATAATTGCTTATAAGCTAGTCAAACTCTATTTTTATCCGCACATTCTATAGGTCCCACTATTTTTACCTACTTTTTAACCATACATTTATTGGGACTCGCTGCTTATAAGCACTTAAAAACTTAAGCCAAGCAAGAACTAAATATATTTTTTCTCAATACGATGCATCCTATTGATGTACACAGACGATACAACATGCCAGTATAGTGTCCTTGCACCTCTCCCGAATTTGTGTTGCTGGAAAATTTATTTTTGTTCACCTCATTGCTGGAAAATCTATTATCACTATGTGCTATGAAACTCTCTACAGCATGCTCGTCGAAGGGTCTTGTAGCAATGGCTGAGATTTGGGAAAGTGGACTCGCGTCCATGTGGGCTTCAGCTGGATATATTTTTGCATTCTTCTTATTTCGCTGTTTTTAATGGTTTCTTCTCTCTTTAATGCTGTGGCATCATGTCCTTGGTAGTTTGGTTTCTTACACCGGTACTTGTGTTGTTTTGGTTTCATGTGCACCTTATTTTTGTGATTAATGAGCAACTCATTCTATTAGTTGTTTAGCAAGTTTATGTTTTTGAGAGTCACTCTCCTTTAATTGGCACAGTGACGTTCGATCAAAGGCATGCCAAGCTGTTGACCAGTTTTTACAAATAGTGAAACAATACCATGAGAAGGTGTGTAAATGCTTTTTCTGGACTCTTCCTACATGGTGGTGAAAATTATCTGCAGAATATGAATACTGAGTTCATGTGAAGTTCCAGACTTAAGTTGACTAATTCATAACATAATCCAATTTCTCTCTGAACAAAAATAGATTCTGTCCATATTATACATGCTATTTTATAAATTGTTTCTTGTCACGAGAGATGTATCCTTTTAAGACCTCCTTGAGAAGCTGCTTTTTCAACAACAGATCTTTATATCAGATGCATTATCTGAATCATCCACATTTTGAATTGAAGTATTTCATCTCTGGTTTTAATGAAGTGGATTCTTGGAAAAAGGCTCAATTTCTCTTGTAGTTTGAAATGCATCTCCTAGTGTAACATTTGTATCCATATGCTAGTTGGTTCTTGACTTCTGTTCATTCTTATTTTTAGCCTGAAAATATGCTTGCCAGATGTATGATAATATATATTTACTTCTTTTCTTGCCATGAGGTTCATTGATATCAAGTTGTAATTCCTTTCCCATCTCCCCCCTCCTGTTCTCTTCAGATGTTGGATTAACAGTGTCTTTTTTGTCTTTGTAGACGAGCACAGGGGATACTACGGGCACTTCAAGCACAGGAATTTCATCAATACCTGGAAACGCAAGTTTACTTGGGTAATTAAGTTTGAATTTTGTAATGTTAGCTTCTTATGAATTTTATTTATTTATTTATTATTATTATTTTTGCATTTTTCAATATGCAAGGAAAGAGGATTCGTGATCTTTAAATTTTATTTTGTTTTTGAAACCTAACAGAAACCTTTTATTAAAGGAGATCGTCGGATACTACCGACTTAATGAAACTAGGAATACAATGGACCCAGTATATCACGTATGGGGAAAATCGACATTGAACTCAAAGATTATGTTAACTCTTGTTGACTTGAAAATGATACCGTTCACTACAAAATTTTAGTTGATGCTCGGTAATCCAGCTATCTGATTGAACCAATCAGGTCCTAGTTGCCTCTCTGTTGCCAAACTAAATGCTTCTGTCCTTTCCAGGAATTGAGCCGTGTATTACTGGGGTTGTACATTATTGTTCCTTTTCTTATAAAACAAATAATGAACAAGGATCTTCCTTAAATTAAATACATCCTCTAATTTTTCATTTGAAAGCAATGTTGCTGTTTCCAGTTTTCTGCGATTCAGTTTTGCATAATAGTCAATGCACTAAACCTGTTAAGAATTGTGCAAACTGATAATTTTTTGTACATGAACACATGCTATATAATCTTTATTGTGTTATGGATCCGGATTACATTTAAATGTATTAAGTACATCATAGCCTTCTCTTTATATAATATCTGTGAGCTACCTTTTTTGAATATGATGACTTCATGCTATATAGCTTTCAAAAGTATGTAGATAAGTTCTACTTTGAATTTTTGACAAGTTTCTTGCTTAAATGAACCATTGTTGTGGCCCGGGCAAAATTCATCAAAATCGTGTCTGTACCTCACTAGATACATTTATATTAAGATCAAGGCAATCATGGTTTGCAAATGTTCCTTTTTTTCCAGTGTGAGAACATCTTTTAACTTTTTTGTATTTGTTATATAAATTTATGATGCCTAATGATATGCTAATTTGGATTGCTCCTGACCCCATGGCATTGAGCTACAGAGTTTTGTATTTTGATGATTGAGTGTAGTATTGAGTGTTTCAATTGGTTACGTTCTTTCTGATTTCTTGCTTTATTGTATGGTTATTTAGTACAATGCAACTTCAGAATTTTGTATATCTGATTCTTTTATAATTTGTGGTTAAAAGAGTTTGAACTGACAGTTTTTCAATTTTGATGCAGATGGGCCATGAGCTCTTTGACTATAAAAGGTGGCAAACCTTCTGAGCCAAGTGTTCTTGCTTCATCGAGTGCAAGTGCACCTATAATTGCTTCTTCCATCTCCAATGCCAGCTCCGGTGAACTTTTCGCCACTTTTATTTTGTTCTTTTATGTACCTTTTCTTTCAGTTGGATACTTGAATTTGCTAGAGTGCTACTTTTCTAGCTAATTACTAGTGTTCACTTGTGGAAATGCGCCTGCCTATTTATTAGTATCTGATCATGTTTCTTGACATCATAGAATTGGATGGTGCACATGTACCGGCAGTCCATGTAAATTCCCAGACAGATTTAACTGATCAACCTGCACCTGTGTCCCCTACCTCATCAACTGATGGATGGGGAGAGCTTGAAAATGGCATTCATGTAGATCATGAAGGTGAAAAAGATGGTTGGGATGACATTGAGCCACTAGAAGCGTCAAAACCGCCTTCAGCTCTTGCAAGTATCGAAGCGGCCCAAAAGCGGCCCGTCTCACAGCCAAAACCACAAGGTACTTCCATCTTCCCCTTCAATCTTTACCATGTTAAAATTTTACATATTTAAGAAAGCTTTTGCATGGCTCATATCATCGGCTCATATGAATGCTGCATTCCCAACCCCCAGGCCCCGGGGAAAGATTTAACACATTAGTTGCATGCAATAATGATACTTCTATTAGGACTTGGCAAATAGAGAACTTTATTCTAATTATACTATTCAAGAAACTAGATGGTGCGATAGATTCAGGAAGAGTGGCATGTCGAGTCTTCCCTTCCCTGTGCTTGGGTCATTTTCTTGCTAATGATATATTTCTTCTGAACATCATCTGACTGGACATGCCATTATGGTTCAGTTACGAGTTCGAGACCAAAAAGGATATTAAAGACGAGTAAAGATGATGACAATGACTTGTGGGGTTCAACAGCCAACCCTGCTCCAAAATCCGCATCACAACCTTCAAACTCAAAAACGAGCATATCTGATGATGATGACCCTTGGGGTGCTATCTCTGCCCCAGTTCCGAAATCATCGTCAAAGCCTATGAATCTGAAATCTAGTGGATCGGCTGATGACGCCCTATGGGCTTCAATTGCAGCACCTCCACCTACTACAGGATCGAAGCCCTTGTCTGGGCGAGGCAGAAGTTCTAAACCTGCTGCTCCAAAACTGGGTGCTCAAAGGGTGAACAGAACGTCTGGGATGTAATTTAGAGGCAAAATATGGAATGGAATTTTGGAAATCTATTCTGTAAATTTTTCCATCTAGTGACTTTTTGAATTCTAATGAACTAATGTCTCTAGGTGTGCTGTATTTTCTTTGAAATACCGCATGTGGGTGGGCTGTGATAATATTGTTTTAATCAAATAGTTATTCTTTCTGCTTTGTAAACACTATATTTTCCTTTTACGCTGGATCAACATTTTTTTTACAGGTTTAATCAAAATAGCTCAGTTTAATTGAACATTTTTTGTTATTAATTCGAGCTTAACAACTTCACAATATATTCTTCAAACAACTTTGCTATAGTGTCGAAAGTTTTTGCGCAGTTTCCTCCTATAATAGGATTAATTTTCGTCCTAACCGACATAGCACCAACCTTTTCACAAACCAACAAGCTAAACGCTTTTGATTCCAGATTGCATATTTGTAGGTAGAACCACTATAAACTTGTTTTTTGTCAATTTCATGAAAAATGCATTCCTATGGAGTACTTGAATTTTTATTTTCCAACTTACATGGAATTGGAAAGCATTTTCACATTTGCCAATCAAACAGCCTTAAAAGAAACTCATGTCCATATGGAAAATTTATACGACGCATTTGCACACAATATGTGGTAGCTCTAGAAGAAGAAGTTTCAAGACGCAGTTAGTCATGACAAATATTGTCCATTGATGAAGCTCATTGCTGATGTTATTAGGGGAAGATTTGACATTTTAGTTGTTCGTGCTTTATTGCCTGAATTCTTTTGTAATATCAATTATTTGTTTGCTTTTTAGGAAATTCATTAAACTAGTGTTTTATTTGTACAAGATTGATGATTTTTATAATGGATTTGCTGAGAAATTTCGATTTTTGTTGGCCTTTTTGGTAATAATATTACACCAGAATAAAAATGTATTCCCTTCTCCAGTATCATCAAGAATTCAAGATGGAGCATATTAACTCATCTTCGAATTGGGAGAACAATAGAAATTCAAGTTCAAGTGAAGATTTAGATGCTATAATATCAGCCCTAAAGGCTAAAGTGTCCCAAGCTCGCTTCTTTCTTTTATTTTTTATTTTTTCTGATTTCAAATTGTTTGTGGCTCAATAAATTGCTCCTCCCGTTTCCTTTGAACTTATGAAGAAAATTTTTCGGTTTTAATCACAAAGTAAGAGCGTCTCCAATCCTTATGTGGATTGCTAAAAAAATTGCCGCATAAGTAGAATACAATGTTTAGAAAAAATTATCTACAGTTTAATATCTGAAGTGTTTCAACCTGTATGTCATCTAGATGGCAATTCATTGAATGGATGCTCTTACAAGCCTCAATGGCTCTGCCAAAGTAAATGGATTTTGTGAATGAGAAATTCTTCTAACTAATTGATCAATTTAATTCGGCCAAATGGACTTTGTCTCCTACCAGAAAAAATTGTTAAATATCACAATTAATTTCGTGCCTTCTTATTAAAATTTCTTCTAAACAATCTAGACAAAGGCGTCGAAGAAGACTAGTGTTTAAATAAACTAGAAACCCTATCAACTTTGCCTAGTTTAATGAGAATGACTAGGTACTCCGAAATTCATGCAAAAAAAAGACGAGAATATTTAAATGGGTTAGAATAATCGTTAACTTTGACAAGTTTGACGAGAATGTCTAGTTTTAATAGTCGGGCCTCTGCATTTAAATTAACTAGGTCCAATCCAATGTTTAATTATATATAGGTGCATGCCCGTCTAAAACCATTTCCATTTTCCACCCCCCAAATCAACACGGTTCATGACTTCTTGTGGCTGTTCGGCGACTCCGTCCTTCTTCCCGCCTCCCGGTGACCCCTCCACCACCACTAGTCTAGCTGTCGTGCCGGAAGCCGAAAGGTCCAGTGACCGGTTATAGCCTGCCGACCGATTGCCCATCACCCCGTAAGTTTTCTGTTTTCTAATTTTATTTTATTTTTTGGTTTTGGTGTTATTTTTTATTTATAAGTTATGTCTATCCTTACGGGCTGAAATCATGATTTATGTTGTATGAATAATGAATTAATTTGGCGTTGAAAGTTTGAAATGAGAATTGTGATTTCACTGATTTGTGAATTTGTGGTAAATAATTTATGTTGCACTATTGTTTAAATTATGAATTTGAATTTATCATTAATGAGTTGTGATTTGTGATATGGGAATTACGACCTCAATTCAACAATGTTACTCTGCTTTTAATTAAATATTAATAAACAACCGCACTCTTATAATCGCTGATTGTTGACGGTCAATGGTTAACGTTCGTCTGAATTGAACTTTTGTGTTGAGTCTGCCAATGTATATAAAGTTTTTCACATTTATTTTCACATTTCATTGAGCATAATGTTATTTTTATCCATTTTCTCAATTAAAAGCTATGAAATGATAAATATACCCCTCTGTTTAAATAAAAGAAAAAGAAAAAAAATTATTGCAACCATAATTCCAATATTTTTTAAAAAGTGTAAACGAGTGCTAAATAAATTATTAAAAGGGTAATTAGTACATAATGTCCATACATTTCACTATTATTGTGAAAATCGTCCATACTTTTCTTTTTTGACATTTTCATTCTTAATTATATATTTGATTGCGCAAACCATCATTTCTATTTATTTATTTTTTTAATAAAAAGCTATGAAATGACAAATATACCATATGTTTAAACATAAAATAAAGAAGTAATTGTAACCATAATCCTAATTTTTTTTTAAAAAAAAGTGCAAACGAGTCTCAAATAAATTATGACAAATTAGAAATTAAAAAAATTAAAAAGTGCAAAAGAGTCCCAAATAAATTATTAAAAAATTTAACATTAAAAAAATGAAATTTCTTTATTTTATTCTTTATTTTTATTTAAATGAGAGTATATATTCATCATTTCACAGCTCTTTATTGAAAAATTAGATGAAAATAAATAGAAATAATGGTTTGCGTAATCAAATGTGTAATTAGGGGCGAAAATACTAAAAATGAAATGTATGGATTTTTTTTCACAATAATAGTGAAAGGTAGAGACTTTACGTGCTAATTACCCTTTTAATAATTTATGTGGGACTCGTTGTACTTTTTTTTAAAAAAAATTGAAAGTATGGTTACAATTAGTTCTTTCTTTTTCTTTTCTTTTTTTTTTTTAATTTAAATAGAAAGGTATATTCGTCATTTCACAACTTTTAATTGAAAAAATGGATGAAGATGACTCTTTGAGCAATGAAAGGTAAAAATACGGATGAAGATGTTAAAAAATTAGAGGTAAAGGCATTTTTTATAATAATAGTGAAATGTAAGAACTTTATGCGCTAACTAAGAATTACTAACAAAAAATTTTAAGTAAATAATTTTTTAAGTTAAATATTAACTCATGTGTAAAAAAAAAATTACATATAAGTAAAATATCACTTATAAGTAAAAAAAGTTCATATAAAGAAATCATAAACTCAAAATTTCACGTATACGCAACTTTACTTTTCTAAAAAACTTTCATAACCGGTGGATAAAAATAAACTCTGAAGCTGGGTTGAACTTGTTTTAAAAATCGCTACTAAAACCCCTCGTACCGGTTGAACTCCCAAGCATGCCACAAGGGTGTCAAAACATCTCAAAGTGCTGCTTAGACTAAAAAGTGCATCCATCATACGGGTTTTTGTAATGCTTTGCCAGCTTCAGGATAAAATTTTACCTTCTTCATGTTATTCTTAAGCCTATTAAGAGTATCATATATCTCAACCGCACTTGCACAGGATGAATCCCCCGAGTAGAAAACATCAACCTTATTTTTCAGCTCTATCCAACTGCATCCAGGGACCTTTGTCAGTCCCTTTTGCTTCATCAATGCCCTTAAGTTTGCAGCTTTCTCCTGCAATCCAACTTCTAAATACAGGTTTAACAGTTGAACGTAATTGCTGCCTCTGGTTGGTTCCAACTTTAGCAAGTTATCAGCAGCCAACTCTCCAAGCTCAACATTGCGATGAATTCGACAGGCAGACAATAAAGATAGCCAAATGCCACGGTCTGGTGCAACAAACATATTTTGTATGAAACTGTGAGCATCTTTTAAGTGTCCAGCACGGCCCAGCAAGTCCACTATATTTATGTAGTGCTCCATTTTGGGTTCAATTCTGTGTTCTCTCATTAAATGAAATAGATGCAGACCTTCCTCAGAGAAACCAGCATGATTGCAAGAGGAAATCAAGGAAAGGAACGTTACTTCATCAGGTAACGTTCTTGAATTTCTCATCTCGTTGAACAATTTGATGGCTTCATGGATTTCACCATGAGATCCATAACCAGCAATCATTGAATTCCAAGTTACGAGGTTTCTTTTCGACATAATTTGGAACATATGTTGTGCATGTTTTAAGCATCCACACTTCAGGTACATGTTTAGTAATGCATTTTCTACTTGAATACCTTCAGGAATTTGGAGTCTTATATAGTAACTGTGTACCGCCTTTCCCTTAAGCAATGCTGCCACCGATGAAACTGCAGAAAGGACACTGGTGATTGAAATAGAGTCCGGGTACAAGCCATTCTGCAGAATCTTAGGAAAAAGACTAATGGAGACATCTGGGAGGCCATTCTGGCAATAGCATGAAATTAAAGAATTCCAGACCACCAAATTCTTATTCGAGACATCAGAAAAAACATTTCCAGCCATTTCTGGTTGTCCACATTTAGAATATAATTCTATCAGAGAACTACCCGTAAAAACATCTGATTCAAATCCTTTCTTAATTGTGAATCCATGAATACAGTAACCTAGTTTGGTATCATTAAGTTCTACACAAGCATTGATTGCACTTGCTGTAACATTAGAATCTAGTTCCACACCATCAGACTTCATTGCTTTAAATAAATCTAGTGCTTCCTTGAATTTTCTATTCTCACAGTTACCTGATATCATAGAGCCCCATGTTACAACATCCCTTTCCTTCATTTTAACGAAAAGTTCAAACGAATCCTCCAATCTCCCAAACCTTGAGTACATTGTCAATAGGGCACTCTGCACGGAAACATTATCCTTTATTGGTCTCTTCCACAATTCGCCGTGAATCATCCTACCAAACTCAAATGATCCAATCATACTGCAAGCTATCAATACATTGGATATGGTGAAAGAATCAGGTGTGATCGCTCTATATCGCATCTGATAATAGACTTCCAATGCACTGTGAGGGCATTCACAATTAACATAAGCCGAGATCATACTATTCCACATTCCAACCTCTTTACCTGCTATTGAATGAAAAAGTTTCTCTGCATCTTCCACAAATCCACACTTTGAATACAACGTTAAAAGAGAAGTACTGACATAAGGATCCCTCTCAAAACCTGCCTTAATCACATCACAATGGAGCTGTCTACCACAATCTATATCCTCACCTTGTGAACAGGCCGTTAGAACACTCGAAAATGATGTGGATCCCAATTCAAGACCCTCAACTTTTACTAGAGAGTACAACTCGAAGGCATCTCTCCAGAATCCCTTTTTGCAAAAGCCATTGATCATTGCATTCCACACTGCAATGTTATACTTATTTTCCACCTTTTCGAAAACATTCCAAGCATCCACTGGCCTATTAAAGTTTGAATACATATCAATCAGCGCAGTAATTACAAAAGGGTCATCATCATACATGTTTCTTACGACATAACCATGAATTTTCCTCCCATATGAAAAATCTGAAATGTCATTACACACTCCAAGAAGAATACACAAAGTGTAACCATCAGGCTTGATATTCAACACCTGCATTCGACGAAACTGAACCACACCCTCCTCAAAATATCCATTTTTAAAAAATCCATCAATCATGGAATTCCAAAGCGTAACATCTTGAACCAAAACTTCACACTGAGTCGCATTTTCAAACAGCTTGACTGCAATGCAAAGTGACCCACATTTAACGTACATATTGATGAGCGAAGCAGTAATATAAGGGTCAAAAAGAAGGTCCGTCTTGATGATTTCGGAGTGAAGTGCTTTGCCATACCGGAGATTCTCCAGAGAAGCACAGGCTTTGAGGAGAGAAGGGAAGGTGAATTTTGAATAATTGGACACTTTGGAGGATGCTTTGAGGGCTTCTTGATAGTGTCCCCGTTGGACTAATGCTTTGATTTTGGTGTCGAGAGATGAAGAGAAATGGGTTTGGATCAGAGTTGAAAATTGACGAGAAATCAATGAATTGAAACGCATTTCATTGTTAAAGAATTTTAATTTGGTTTTAAATGTTTGCTTACTTGGCCAAAAAAGCACTCCACTTGGAAAAAGTAGATAAATTCAGATTTCACTTTTGGAACAATACATTTGGACATTGGTTTGACGGAACTTTTAAAAATGTAATAAGGTATCATGTCAGCATATTTGAAATGAGGTGAGTCCAACGAACTAGACATTCGGTGGATTCTCGAGCTTGATTTTGGATGATATAGGGTGAATTGAATTAGTATCATGATTTATAATTTTTGGACAAAGTGATGACAAGATAATAATTTATGATAATCTTAAACTTAAACGTTATTGATCTAGAGATACATTAATTTCCACAATCTGTTCAACCACATTAATAATGCCACTGCCACGTTTAATGAATCAAAGGACCCATTCTTTATTTTGGTTCCAATTGCCAGGCTAGCTTACAGTATTATCCGCTACATAAAAATACAGGAAATAAATAAAATAATACACGCAATTCACACGCCTTCCTCCACACGATTTTGCCAACTTGTATATACAAATACAACTCTTTCCCTCATCAGATCTTCAGGAATTCAACAAGGTAAGATTATGTTTTGTTTTCGGTACGCCCGTCCGTCTCCACGTACAAGTCAGATTCATTTTCAAAATATTTAAACAAAAGAAATTCGAACTTAGTGGAAGAAAACGAAAGGAATCCTTTTAAATATGCTAGCATCATTATTTGTTGACAAAACTAGACAGAGCCACTCGTTATTGTCATCGTTTGAATCACGTTCAATCCAACGAATGAGATACATATTTTCCTATGCTTAGCAAGTTTTATTTTGATTTTCACTTTGTACTATTGTTTGACCTCTCAAACAAGTAGTAATGTATAATAGACAAGACAAAAGGTCTCGGATTCACGATTTACCATTGATAATGAAATTGTGCTGTATAATGCAATGGAAGTTCTCGTCTACACTTAAAAAGGACTTGGTTATAACTTTTAAATAGAATCAAGTCTCTAAAAGGCGTAAAATATGACAACACAATAAAATCGAAAGCCTCAAATCTTGTGAACGTAAGCGAAATAAGGTGTGTTCTTATTTTTAATATTATTTTGATTATTCAAATTATCAATAATAATTCCTTTATTTAGCCCCCGTTTGGTGCACATTATTTTCATAAGAATACATTTTTTTGGTTGATGTGATGGGGAATATGTGGTTGAAAAAGAAGGAAAAGTTATTGATGTGATGGAAAATATTATTTTATTGGAGAATGTGTGGTTGAAAATGAGTAGGAGAATGAGAATGAAAAAAAAAATGTGGCCCAAACAGGGGCTTAATTAGTTAATTTAAATTTTAAAAAATAAGAAATGAAAAAAAAAATTTAAAAATAAAAGGTGTTCATCTGTTAATGCTTAGACTCACATTAGTCGCACCTTTTGCCTCCGATGCATACATTATGGGCGATCAAAATAGAGTTGACAACGCCCCCGTGGTCATGGCGCAGTGTTAGAACAGGAGGATTTTATACGAAGCATCGAATGTTCGAATCCACGCGACAGCTCGATAACAACATTTAAAATGTTAGAAGGTAACATCTATGTTGGAAGATAGATGTCCACAGGGAGGAGAATCATCGAATGTCCGATGATGTTTGGACACCTGAGTAAAAAATAATAATAATAATAGAGTTGACAACCGTTTTCACCCTGTCGAGCACCTTCTTCATACCTCACGCATAGGCCAACCTAGGCCCCATATTCCATCTTTTAGAAAAATGAATAAAATAGTTTGATAACGCTTGTGGCTGACTTTAGAGGAGGAGGAGTTCAAAAAGGTTTGTCCTGTTAATGCAGATCTCCCAAATAATAATACTCTCTTATATACTTTTAAGTTTTGGAAAAAAATCACAACTTTACAAGAAAATGAAAACATTTAAGCAGACACAATCGCTCCCACTTAGTTTTTACCTATCTCCGATCTACTGTCCCATTTTCATTGTTTCTAAATAAATTCTTGAGAAGCCACTACAATTTTGAGGCTGTAAAAATTTTAGCAGTGACACCTAAAAAAATGCAATGAGGTTTATTGGAAATTCAACACCTCGAAATTAACAGTGAACTGTCAAGATTGCCGATTTAGAATACAGGACTCAATTCTACCACGACTCTATTAGGCACCCAGTTATTTTTGCCACTGTCCCGTTGCCTATTTCACAGAAACTGTGTAATAAATAGATGTGGTGCCAAACTAAGCCCGTTGTAACTTGTAACCCCACTTCGAAAAAAGCAGCATAGGATCAGCACAGTCCAACACAAGTTGGTCCACCTTTGAAGGTTGGCCATGCCAGGCTTGGCATAAGTGGCAGGTCCAGGAATTGAAGCCAGTTAGGGTGGTCGACGAACGTTGACCGTCGATCGACGGATTAGCGAGATCATTTATTAATATTCAATTACAAAATATTAAAAAAATTCAATTAATATATAAATGTACTAAAACATAAAGCAAATATCAACTATCATCAAGTTTCCATTTCCAAAATTACCAATTTTCACAAATACTAACAGGTTCCAAAAGTCCACGGATACTAATAGTTTCCATTTTCAAAGTCCCCAATTTTCACAAAATCCCCAATTTTCACAGATTCCATATTCCACATATATGATATCACATATTTTCAAATTCAGAGTCCCCAATTTTCATAAATACTAACAATGGACTCACAAGTCACAAGTCACAGACAGCGTCAACAACTCAATGGTGGCTCAGCGTGAGTGCTAGCAGCGAAGAATAGCGTTCGGAAATTGGAATTGGATGGAATTGTTTGATTTTGGGTTTGAAGTGCCGAGTGTACATGTGGCTCTATGCAGTGTGATTTGTGAAGTGAATAAAACCAGCAAGCCAAACAGGCTTTGCATCTTCAATCCATTGGATTGAGTAACTGGGCCTAATATATATTTTTTTCTTAAACGGAGGCCCTAACGAAAAAGGCCCACAACTTATGGCTCCGCCACTGCTTGGCATTGAAGCTCCGCAAGCCCATGATCATAGTTACTTCATATAATTATATCCTATTCTTCTAAAGATCAATCAATATGCATCATCATTTTTAAAAACGGAACTATATTTGAAATTTCATAATCTTCCATTAAGCGAAGAAAAGAGATGGCAAAATACTGCCTCATAAACCATCTCCAAACACATTGTTAAGAATTGACAATCTCATTATGCCGCAGCGAACTGTACAACATGCCCTTATGATTACAGTTCATCAAATCATTGATTAAGCAATTCATACTAACCTGCATTCGGATGAAGCAGAAAATAAACGAGGGCCTGAAGCATTCATTTCCTCAATGAGCATAGAGCAGACAGGAGCAACTCCATTGTGTACACGTATAAATTTCAAGCAGGGACATAAGACTCGAGCAACAGTTGCGCTGGGGATGGGGATTTGATCTCGACAATCAGATAGATAAACTTCCACTGTTTATCAACCTTATCCTTGAACATTTCAGCACCAACTTTGCCAGCTCCATGTGGCCCACGAATATAGAAATTTACCTAAAAATCCAATTCATTTGAGTGTCTTTGCACACAATATTTGGAAACTAAACCTTTACATACATCAGTTACTACTGGGGTGGGGTGGGGCTTTGTAGAAATATTTGTTACTGCAGCAAGCATTGGAAATCGTGCGAAACCAGATGGTTATGAGATTTAACTCTAAAATGAATATGATTACTAAGCTACCTCAACATGCTCAGTGCCATCCTCATCAGTCCATGTTCGATTAGGAATTCGCTGACGAGCAGCACGATTCCTGCTTTCTTGGCCATAGCCAGTAATAGGGGACCCAATCCTCACCCTAACCTGGTGCAAAGAAAGTTTTAAACTATCACAATCATGAAATGCAATCACAATATCCACAAACATCAAAACTATCTTCAATTTTTAGGTATTCTTCATCTAATGGCAAAAAAGACTGCATTTTATGCCAGCAGAAATGAAATTTACAAAAAATGTCACCGGTAGCACACAGGTCCCATGACATTAAAACCTGAAGTTCCTACAGTCTTCATGCTAAACTTGGGCAGGATGCCGAAGGATCAACAGTTAGCTAACATTGATTAGCATGATTTACTGGATAACTTCAAGTTAATGACTAGCATTTAGCATGAAACGTTTAACAGCAAGACACATGGATTTTACATGATGGACTGATTAGATATTTGACTTATCATTCATTTTGTTTCAAGTATTATAACAAAACATACAAATCAAATTAGCATCTCTCCAACTAAAACCCAATACCCTACAGACACATCTTTCTTAGTTTTCCAAAGTAAAAAGCTGTTAATTTTCGCTCTAAAACACCCATTTTCTCACTTAAAAGGTTTATGACAGGAGTAGGGACCAACGACCATTAACATTTTTTTGTCTCTTGGGCCTTAGATGTCTATGAAGTTAGTGTCATTGGAAATCACTGTTGTTATCAAGCTATCACCTTCTGTTTACATGCCCCAATACAGCATGAAAGATGGATGTTCAATATAAGGCCAGTGATCACAGATTAAAGATCCCAAAGAAATCATAAAGAGAAGATTAAATAATATTTGATGCAACCTGACTGTCATTTTGAATTCTCTCCAGAGCTTTCCCAAATATTTTGTACCTGCGGAAGAGCAGTACGATTAATTGGAATATTTTAGAGGCCTCAACAATAAGAGTTTAATCGTGTACGACATGATTAGCTCTTAGAAGTAAATCCTTACTCTTTTGGTTCAAATATAAGTTCCTTGAAAACACCATATCCTGCAGCAGCAGCAATTCCAAGCCCGGCAAGGATGATAATACTGTAAGAAGCTCCCTCTGTAAAAGTCACTGGCTTTTCGGGAATATTGTATGTTGGAGCATCAAATGGATCCTCAACTTTGGATACGTCTCTTCGAGCCTGTGAAGATAGAATAGAGCATAAAAATCTTTGCTCACCAACATAAGTCAAGTTTAGATTATAATCATAACACATATAATGTTTTTGGCAGCACGGCAAACTTCGCTTTAAATACAAAAAGGTAGTGTCGACGAAATATTCATCTCTGACTCAGTCCTAGGTTGAAGTCATACCATTTGGTAGACTAAGTGTCGTTAGGCATGTGATCAGTCATAGTCATACAAGGCAGCACATAAATCCTGTTAAGCTCATTACTGCAGCGTGATCATGCTCAGTGACAATTGCTACTGGAGTTGGGTTGCTTTCATGGATTGCCTGGAGCAAAGCAAGCACTGATCGCACATGGTTGTGTTGTGTGAGATGAATGCATTGACCATTTATTTTGTAGAAGTGAAGCCCGACAATTAGCACTAGGTGTGATTATACAGTAGCAATTATCTTAAGGATCTATAAAGTGGCCCTCTGGCAGATCTTGTGCCTCAAATAGCTTGGCATCTACCATGCACGTCCCTTGAACAATTACATCAGATTACATTAAAGATTACCTAAGAAGGGACTAACAATTTCCCAGATCACCTATGACTGGGCTTTGCATATCATTTTACACGATTACTAAACTGGAGCTCTTAAACCAATACAAAGAGGCCTAGGTTACTCAAATTGCCACCTAGTTTTAGGAAAATAGCACAAGATAATTCCAGTCAACGTGAGACGTTGCTCCTAATCTGATAGCAAGATAAAATTTTGCTCCTCGCCCTTTTATTTCTCTGCATCATCAAAATAATCAATGGAGTTGACTACTAGAAAAGTGCAAGGGGGTTTAGGAATCTAAACTGTGATGCATAAATTGATGACCTTTACCGCCTCTTTTAGTCAATTGCCAATTTCGAGGTTTCAATGGTGAGGATGGTGTTGCTCAGCGAAGGGTTTGAGGTGATCAATAAAAGCCCCACGTGAGACATACCTCAAAGCATACGCCTTGGAAAATATCAAAACAATGCATTCATTAATTTTACTTAGTCCAATGTGATTTTATGATTCTATCATGGAAAGCTATGAACAACATATAGGATCACAAAAATGTAGCTTTGCACTTTTAAACCAAAAAGGAAAAAGGAAAATTAAAATGAAGAAAGTGTCAAAGTTAAGCAGACACAAAGCAGTAAGTACTAATCATTGTCTCTATGTTACAAGGATTATAAGCTATCGACACTCACTAATGTAACCCAAAATTGACGGCAACCAAAAGTACAATAAAAATATCAATTCAATGCTCCAATGCAATTCTAAATAATACTGGAAGAGGAAAAGCATTAAAAATAAAACCTCCGATGACTTCTGTGTAGATTCCGAAGCCCTAGATGCCAAGGACCTAGCATAGCTAGGAATCACAAACTTCGCTCCATGGATCTCAGAAACTTTCAATTCCGACCAACAATTTACAGTTCGTCCATTTCCCAACAATCTAAACAAAACCGGGACACCTTGCAACGAGAATCAAAATTTACAATTACTAAAATTCAATCAACATTCAAAATTTTCACAGCAACCCTGAAACGCAAATGATATATATACTGACCGGCTGCGTTCAACTTGTTCAAATGGTTAGCATGACTGGCGTAGTTTCTGAGAGAAACAGATTCAAGTGCCACCTGAAGCCTATGCAATGGCTTGTTATTTGATGAAAAATATACACCAAAAAAAGAAAAAGAAATATCATAATTGAAAGGGCTTAAGGAAGAATACCTGGGTACAAGGGTTGTGATGGCTCTAATTGGTTTCATCCTTCTTTGATCGTGTGCTGTGTTGCGGTTTCTTCAAGATTTCTTCGTTTTCTCTAACCCTTTCGCTAAAACCCTAAAAATGGGGTTTTCCGTTTAAGCCATTGACCGAAAAAGCCTGCAACGTTCTATAGGTTAAATAATAAAAAGTACAACAACCGGACTATCAAGTGGCTGTAGTTTAGTGGTAAGAATTCCACGTTGTGGCCGTGGAGACCTGGGCTCGAATCCCAGCAGCCACAAATAATGTGTTTTTTCTTTTAATCCTCCAAAACAGAATAATTTTTTTCTTAAGTTTAACAAAGCCTGCGATTTTATAGTGGCGTTGGGATACATTATACACCTTATCACCTTAAGCTGTCGATGGCCTAGTTTTCTCAAAACCTTATTATTTTTTAATTTTCCGTTATATTATAACAAAAAAAAAATAAAAAAAAAAAAATTGACGTTAGTAGTCCAATCTACCTCTCCAAATGGGTTGAGCTAAATACAGTTTTTGTTGATTTTTGACTCAAATTTCTAACTAATGGCTATTGTCATCGACCAATGAGCCGAGCCGAGTCGAGCCAAGGCAAGCATAAGTGATCAAGGGCGGACGCGGAACTTTGAAGTTATGGGGCACAATCGAACTTGAAAAGAAGTTGGAAGAAATTTTACAATCGAAAATTTACGTTCAAAAAAATCATACCCCTTATAATTTTGTATCCGAAAATTTACATGAGATTCGGATGTAAAATTTCGAAAATTCTTGATGTCATATTCCATAAAAAATTTTAATAAAATGATGAAAATTATATTAAGAAATTTGTATCGCAAAAATAATAAATGTTAATGAAATAATTGATTTTTTTTTAAAAAAAGTGCGAGTTAGACGTCTTTTTTTAAGACTTATGTTTAACGTATTTTTAACTATTTTCAATATGTGTTTGAACTATTCGATATGCTCATAATATAGTTTTCGAAATAAGTTTTTAGATGATATAAGCAATTTGTAGATTCGATTAGCGTATGATTGTCGGATAATTTTTAAAATTAGAATATTATCGAAATTCAAATTTATTGTGATTTTGCCCTTATTTGGTGGAGATTAAAATCAATTTTTCAGTAAATTTTGATAAATGTTAAACAGTTATGGATTCTATGACTTTAAAAAAAAATCTCAAAAGTTGTGGGCACGTGACCCCGGGCCCCCTCTTGATCCTCCCCTGTGAGTGACTGTGGGTCGAGCCGACACGATGCAGCCTATCTCTACCTAATTTAGAAATTTCGACTAGTTGCAATCGGAAAAAATAAAAATCTTCGGTAATCACGAGAGTTCGAATTTTGAAGAAGAAGTTGGGGGACCTCTGTCGATGAAATTAAAAGCAGAGGAAAGGTGAAAAGCAAAAGTGAAGTTCTACCTCTGCAAAACTTTATTTATTACCCACCCACCAATCTCATTCTTTCACCTAACTTTCTTTATTTCCAATCTCTTTTTCTGGTACATTCTGTGACTTCTGTCTGAAATCTCCCACTTTATTACTCTCGTTAAATTCTCATACCTATGTACGGTGTATAAAAGTAAATTCATTTTATATAGGTTCTTTTCATCAGCAGGTTTTAGATATTCCATTAATCGTTAGATTTTGCATTTGGGTCCAGGGACGGACACAGACCAAAAAAATTAGGAGGCACAATCGAACTTACAAAAAAGTTGAGAGAAATTTTACACTCGATAATTTACGTCCAAAAAAAATCATACCACATGTAATTTTGGATCCAAAAATTTACATGGGATATAACTTTTTCGGATGTAAAATTTCGAAAATTTTTGATGTCATATTCCATATAAAATTTTCTAATAAATGATGAAAATTACATTGAGAAGTTTGTATCGCAAAAATAGTAAACGTTAATGAAATAATTGAATTTTTTGAAAAAATGCAAGTTAGACGTGTTTCTTTAAAACTCATGTTTAACGTATTTTTAACTATTTTTGATATCTATTTGGACTATTCGATATGCTCATAATGTAGTTCTTGAAATAAGTTTTGAGATGACAAACAATTTGTAGATTCGATTAGTGTACAATCGTCGAAAAATTTTAAAATTAGCATGTTATCAAATTCAAATTTATTNAAATCACATTTTTTGGAAATTTTGATAAAAGTTAAAAAATTTATGAATTCCATGAAATATATTATTAAAATTAATTGTTAACTTTGATTTAGATTAAAATTTAGATTTCAATCGATACCAAACACAAATTTTTTTAAAAAAAAAAATCAAAATTTGTTGGGGGCACGTGCCCCCCTATGACCCCCCTGTGTCCGCCCCTGTTTGGGTCATGCAATGGACTCCAAGACGTTCAACTCAACAACGTACCAAAGTACTAAGTTAAATTAGAGTGCTCGAGAGCCTTGGCGAATAAAATTTAGTATGGCATGTCCAAATTCTAAAAATTTTAACGGCGCGACAATGCCTTTTAGCGTCTGTTTGAGCTTCTTTTTGTTCAAAAATGAATTTTGAAATAGTATTTTGGTGAAAAATGTATAGTTAAAAAATAAGAAAAAAATTGGGTTACGTGTAATATTATTTAATTAAAGAATGTGTTATTAAAAATAAAAGAGAAAAATATATTTTGAAAATAATGAAGACCGAACAATGACTTAGTTTGCCTTCATGAATATCTCATTTCAGGGTTCATGAGAAATGATGAGACATGAAAAACTCCCTCAAATACACTATAATTTTCATCAAATTTTTAATTTGATAGTTGGAATGAAATTGATCATCAATCCCCTTCTTTGGTAGTTTATGTGGCTATCTAAATTTTGTTCTTCAATATGAGAGAAACAAATTTATGTTACTAACGTAAACGTCGTATGTGATTTTAACATCAACAAACAGATTATATATCAAGTAATCAAATTGAAATATCACGGTGACAAAAAAAGAAGTATTACAATAACTAGATCATAATGTTCACTTATTTGGATTAAATATATTTTTCTCATGCTTTTAGAGGATATAGATTGTGCTAAAACTTTACTTTCGTTTAAAGCTGGTTTAGTTCATGTTTGAACCATTATTTCAAATTTAATTTTTGAAATAATATTTTTTTGGAGAATGTGTGGTTAAGAAATAGGGAATTTTTTTTTTTATTTACATATAATATTATATTATAAAAAATTGGGTGGTTGAAGATAAGAGAGAACAATAAATTTTTGGGCTGGTGGAACCAAGCAGGGGGTTAAAATTCATTTCTTAAAAAAGTAAATTTTATTAAGTCACAAGACAAGGAAATTATTCTTATGGCTCAGCTTAAAATGTTAACTTATAATTACATTTTATTAGTTACTTAGCTTCTATTCGGTACACATTAAAATTTTCATTCATTTTTCTACTCATTTTCAATCACACATTTTTAATAAGATAATATTTTACATTACATCAATAATTTTTTTTATTTTTCAACCACACATTCTTCATTAATTTACTATTTCAAAATACATTCGGTCGATAATGCGGCTCAAACACGCCCTTAAAAGGGTAATTTTCGGCCAAATAGGAGGAATTGAGCCGGTAGCAATGGGCTACCCTGGGCCCGTCTGAAGACCCATTGGATACCGCCACGTGTCAAATATAATAAAAGCGTACCCTCCACTTCCTTCTCTCCTTTTTCTTTTTGCCGTTAATAAGAAGTCATCCTCTATCTTTCTCCCTCTCTCGGACACAAAAAGAAAGAAGAGAGAGCCTTCGTCGCCGGCGGTCTGACTTTCCGGTGACCCTGTAGGATTTAAATCAGTGTAAGGTTCTTCCACGGAAGATTGTTCCAGTGAAGCTTTTCACTCTGGAGCTCACATATTCGGTCTCAAATGGAAAACTCCTTTTTACTCTTTCTTCTTATTCACTTCAATGTTAAGGCAACGATTCTCTTTTAAATCTCTTACCATGCCCCTCCCCCCCTTTCCTTTCTTTTCGGTGTTTTTCTTGACTGTTCCGGTTGAGAAAGATTAGCTCTTCTTTTTGTTTTTTTTTCTTGCTAAATGCGGCTGTTTGATTGGATTCTTTACGGGTTTTGTCTTTTATTTTTTGGGGGTTCTCCATTCTTTTCTGTTGATTGTAATTTCTCGCCTTTGAGTAAAAACTGATATACGTTACTTATTTGTACGTATACGGGACTACATTTTTTTTGTTATGCACTATGCAGTAGCGTTTCGTTGTCGAGGTTTTGAAAGTCTTCGCGAATCCGTCATTTCGTTTCCCAAAACGAGGAAAACTTCGTGTCTTAAGCTTCATTGAAACAGACAATGCCTTAAATTTTGTCTGCATTCTTCTATTCTTTCTTGAAAATGAGAAGAATTCTAGTCAGCATTCTGTTTTTCATTTGTTTAGCCTCACCAAGTTGGGTAAAATCTTTGAGCCCTTCTTTAAATGATGATATTCTGGGGTTGGTTGTGTTCAAGGCTGACATTCAAGATCCAGAAGGGAAATTAAGTTCTTGGAATGAAGATGATGATAGCCCTTGTAATAATTGGGTTGGGGTAAAATGCAACCCTAGATCCAATAGAGTCTCTGACCTTGTCCTTGATGGCTTTGGGCTTTCAGGGAAATTAGGCAGAGGCCTCCTTCAACTGCAATTTCTCCAAAAGCTTTCGCTTGTAAGAAACAATCTTACGGGATCCATAAGCCTCAGCTTTTCTCAGCTTTCTAATTTAAGGGTCCTGGACTTGAGTGAGAATAGCCTTTCGGGCTCGATCGAGAGTGATTTCTTTAGGCTATGTGGATCTTTAAGATCAATTTCTTTGGCTAAAAACAAGTTTTCGGGGCAAATTCCTGAGAGTTTAGGCTCTTGCTCGACCCTTGCTTCGCTGAACTTTTCGGGCAATCAGTTTTCAGGACTGTTGCCTTCAGCGCTTTGGTCTTTGCAGGGGCTTAGGTTGCTTGATTTGTCTGATAATTTATTGGAGGGTGAGATTCCGAAGGGCATTGTTGGCTTGAGCAATTTGAGGGGCATAAGTTTGAGGAATAATCAATTTACTGGTGGCGTTCCTGATGGAATTGGGGAATGTTTATATTTAAGGTCAGTTGATTTGAGCGAAAACTCTCTTTCTGAAGGGCTTCCAAGCACAATGCAGAAGCTTGCCTTGTGTAATGACCTGGTTTTGTATAAAAATGGATTTACCGGGGAGCTGCCTGAATGGATTGGAGAAATGAGAAGCCTTGAGACCTTGGAGCTTTCTGAAAATAACTTCAGTGGCCAAATTCCGGATGCTATGGGGAAGCTTCAGTCATTGAAGGTTCTAAATTTGTCCAAGAATGGCCTTACTGGAAGCATGCCTGAGTCCATGAGTAATTGCTTAAACCTTCTGGTTTTGGATGTTAGCCATAATTCCTTGACTGGGAATCTTCCTTCTTGGATATTGAAACTAGGTTTACAGCAAGTTTTGTTTTCAGATAATAGATTAAGTGGAAGCATGGGCAGTTTTCTTGCCTCATCGACTGAAAATTCTCGTAGAAAGGTTGTGATTTTGGATGTGTCCCAGAATAAGTTATCTGGTGAAATTCCGTCAGCTGTTGGGGACTTAAGTGGGTTGCAGTTATTGAATATGTCAAGAAACTCACTTGTAGGCAGCATTCCTGCAAGTATCGTACAATTGAAGACCTTGGAAATTCTGGATTTGAGCGAAAATCTGTTACATGATAGTATCCCTTTGGATATTGGAAGTGCTACATCACTTAAGGAATTGACACTAGAGAAAAACTCATTGAGAGGCAATATTCCTTCCTCAATTGGGAACTGCTCTTCACTGATTTCCTTGTAAGTTATCCCCGGAAGTCTCTGACCTTGTTCTTGCTTCCTTTGTTATTTTTTTTAATTTTTAATTTTTTTACTCTTTCTTTTAGCAATTTTATGTGACATAACCATGCAACCTGTGGAATGGTTCCGGAGGATTCTGTGAAAACAAGTATAAAGTTTTGAGTTTTATGCTCAAAGCAATTTGACCTTGTAGTTGAGGTTGGTTTCCAAGTTAGTTGCATCATTTGCCTCAAATTGGTTAAGGTTCCTAGTCATCCTCTTGTGAGATTTTTAATTGCAAGATTTAATGAATTTCTTAATTTAGAAGATATCTGATTGGTTGGTTTTGATTCAAGTAGAGTCCTGTAAAATTTAAGTGCCTTTTGAGTTTTTTTATGGGACAATTTGTATTTGTAGTCTGTTGGGTAATTTTATCACGTTTTGTAAGTGCATATTGTCCACAAAATAAAACAACTGCATCAAAATGCTCTTTCTGAACGGTTAATAAGTCTATAATTTTGGGCAACCCCTTGTTTTGCACTGCCATTCCAACTGAGCTCCTTTTTGGTTTTTGCTGAATTCGTCAGGTCTCTGGCACACAATGAAATAAGTGGCTCCATTCCTACATCCCTTTCAAAACTTGCCAACCTTCAGATCGTCGACTTCTCTTTTAACCAGCTTACAGGAACCCTACCGAAGCAGCTGGTAAATCTTGTCCGCCTGCAGTCATTTAACATTTCACACAACCAGCTAAATGGTGAATTACCTGCTGGTGGTTTTTTCAACACCATAGTTCCCTCTTCCGTCTCTGACAATCCGTCCCTTTGTGGGGCACCAGTCAATAGAAGTTGCCCTACAGTCCTTCCCAAGCCAATTGTATTAAATCCCAACTCAACGGATGCCACTCCGGGTACAATCTCCCAAAGCTTTCATCGTGGAAAGAAAATTCTAAGCATTTCATCCCTCATTGCAATTGGCGCAGCTGCTTCGATTTTTATTGGTGTTATTGCAATCACTGTGCTTAACCTTCGAGTACGTGCCTCAACATCTCGCTCGGCAGCAGCCCTTACCTTTTCTGGTGGTGACGACTTTAGCCAGTCACCTACCACACATACAGATGGTAATTCTGGGAAGCTCGTCATGTTTTCAGGCGAACCTGACTTTAGCACTGGGGCACATGCTCTGCTTAACAAGGATTGTGAACTTGGGCGTGGAGGATTCGGAGCTGTCTACCGGACTATGCTTAAAGATGGACGTTCCGTTGCCATCAAGAAACTCACCGTTTCAAGTCTCGTCAAGTCCCAAGAAGATTTTGAAAGGGAAGTCAAAAACTTGGGAAAAGTCCGTCATGGTTATCTTGTGGCACTTGAAGGTTATTACTGGACTTCTTCGCTACAGCTTCTTCTATATGAATTTGTCTCTGGTGGAGATTTGTACAAGCACCTTCATGAAGGATCTGGTGGGAAAACTCTCCATTGGAACGAGAGGTTCAATATTATTCTGGGTGCCGCTAAAGGCTTGGCTCATTTGCACCAAATGAACATAATCCACTACAACTTAAAATCAAGCAATATCTTGATTGACAGCTCTGGTGAACCTAAGATTGCAGATTATGGTTTAGCCAGGTTGTTACCGACATTGGATCGTTATGTTTTGAGCAGCAAGATTCAGAGTGCCCTTGGTTATATGGCACCTGAATTTGCATGCAGAACTGTTAAGATAACAGAGAAATGTGATGTGTACGGTTTTGGGGTTTTGGTTCTTGAGATAGTTACTGGAAAGAGACCTGTTGAGTACATGGAGGATGATGTAGTAGTGCTTTGTGACATGGTCAGAGGATCATTGGAAGATGGCAAGGTAGAGGACTGTGTTGATGATAAGCTGCAAGGGAAGTTTCCTGCTGAGGAGGCAATTCCAGTTATGAAGTTAGGTTTAATCTGCACATCGCAAGTGCCTTCAAACAGGCCAGACATGGCCGAAGTGGTTAACATATTGGAGCTGATTAGATGCCCTTCGGAAGGTCGGGATGAGTCAGGATGACTCAAGTCACTCAACTAACTCGTAGAGGTCCGGAGTTGTTGCATTCACAATGCCTTATCCGGCGAAGAAGAATCCGGTTTGGTTTATTCAAAATGGAGAATTCAGATTATTTCCATATTTCTTTTGCTCGTGTTGTTTTCATAAATTTTTGACCTTTAGTTCCATGTTTTAGTTACTTCTCCAAGTCTCAATCGGTTACCGGATTCCTTTTCTCCGGGTTCCAATTTGGGACCCTATTGGATATTGTCACTTACTGTAATCCCTTTAAATTTCACTTCCTGTTGGTCTAACAAGCCATTTAACTTGTGGTTCTCTCTTCTTATTTTTTATTTTTTTTTGCATTGTATGAATCATCTTTTCTGTTCGGTTCGTTGCTAGATCTAGTGCAAAACATTCTTCACCATTCCATTCGGTGTTTACTGAAAGATGAAAGCCCGCGTGGCAAAGGGCAAATCTTGAATTTAAGAATAGTCCGATCGCATGAGGGCATTCCCACTTGAGCATGCATCACAGTCACAGATCTTATCGACATCTTAGGCAAATCAAAAGTAAATTGATTGTTTTGAGGGTTTTCAAGATTCTTGACTGCCACTCCCAAGCAAATAATATAAGTGGTGATGCATATTATACTTAAAAACCAGAAAGTGAAAGCAGACACTAAAGGGAATAGAGATGGCCACAATAAAGAAAGAAAAACAGTCAAAAGGAATGGAATAGAGAATAATGCAGAATAAGATGCTGTCTCTCCGACAAAAGTGCACAAGAAGCCTTATTCAATTATTAATGAGGCCTCCCATGTCTTTAGCTTGAAATAATATTATTCTTTAAATGCAATTTTTTTTTTTTTTTTTAATCGCTTAACTTGTTTCACTGAGATTTACCTCTAATGAGGTCAAGTTCACATGATTTCTTCTTCTTCTTCATGTCCTTTTCTTGATTGTTGTATTCAGATCTTTTGAAATTTTTAAAATTTAATGTCGTCTCCCTTGGCAAATGTTTTGCACATGTCTTGTTTGTTATCTCGTTTATGTTTAATGTTATTCAATGTTGCATATCAATGGTGTTATGCACCATTGAAGCAAAAATTCTTTGTTAATGCTTTCTCGGAATGATTGGTATGAATAGTGTAGTTTTTATCATTTTTTTGATTCTTTTTTCTTCATTATCATCATCATTAAGCCATGTGCATGGCTAAGCAAAATGAGTTGTCACTAACCTAACATAACCCTACTTTAATTAATGCAAAAAATTAATAAATAAGATGATGTTGGGACCAAGATAACCAAACATTTTGGCCTTTTCAATGTCTATCAACACATGGGGCTATCATAATTAAATCTGAACAAAACCAACTAATTTGATTTGTAAAATTGGGCACCAGAAATGTTTTTGAGACTATCCAAAAATTTCTCAGGGAATTGTGATAAATTTATGATCGATAGTCACCACTTTCTACGTATCATTGTTAAAGAATTCAAAAGAATAACATTTAGAGCCCGTTTGGTAGAAATTAAAATTGAAAAATTAACCGTTATTGTTGACTTTTGTTAGACGAGTGAGATCCAATAACGACTATATTTTCAATTTTAATCGAATTTTAATCGGTATCAAACGGGCCCTTAGAAATCATAAAGATTCACCATCATAAAATGTGAAAAATCTTATGATGATTGTCGACTTACAAACCTTTCTCATCATAATTTTAATTTGACTCCCATATTAAAAATTTATCAACTCGATGGAAATTAAAACAAAAGGCTGCATTAGAGACACAAGACAAAAAAAATAAAAAATAAAAAAATGCATTAATGAATCCTTTGGAAAGATAAAGAGAAAAACAAAAAAAAAAAAAAAACAAGTAATCTTGAAAGTAAGAGAAAGTAACAAAGATGATTTGGAAATCACAATCCACTATAAACTTTTTTTTATCAGTATGTTTGCTTTATTGAGAGAAGTCATCTTTACAAAATTTCACTCCAACACAT